>NEWO01000024.1:2750092-2763425 GCA_003013225.1 Phalaenopsis aphrodite | reverse complement strand
CCAAAACGAGCCGAACACGAACGAACTCACCTTAGTTCGTGTTCGACTCGTTAACTTATCGAACAAAATTAACGAGCCGAACACAAGCTTCTTAACGAGCCGAACACGAGCTGTTCACGAACAACGAGCCGTTTTGACAGCCCTACTCAGGAGAAATCTCTTTCTTTTCATTGATTGAACCTGAATCCTATTGAAGAATTTTCTTCCCCACCAAGCTCCTACAAAAACTACCAATATTGTGGTTGATCTCTTCTATCCGAACGGCTGTTTGTGGGTACAGTATTGAGCTGAATCTAATATTTCAATAACTCCATGTAATCTTCCTGACATGACACAAAAGTGGTCCATTTCTGACATGTTGGGCCTCGATTGGTAGGGGCAACTTAGAAAGGAGTCTCTCTGTCTGAAATCTTCGTACTTCTTTTATTTGAGGTTGTCGGGTGTTTGTTGTATGTTCTTTGGACTTAAGACCATCTTGGACCACTAATGTGACTCCTATTGGAGTCTCCCTTATGCCCTCAATTGGAGCTACATGCTTTTCTTGCATGTCCATTGGAATTTGATCCTCTTCCTTTGTGTTCTTACCATCTTCGGTCTCAACGAGGTCATTGCTTTTTTTGTTTAACAGCTCCCTGCTCAGTGAATATATCATCCCACTGGTTGTACATTCTACTTCAATATGCTCAAATTTGTGACACTTTTGAAGCACTTCCTAGCTTGGATGGATTTCACTCTAACCTATTGTCTCCTCAGATGTGATCAGCTTGTATGTTTTTTTGATTGTTCTCTGTTTGTAAGATCTTTAGGTTGAATTCTGCCTGTAAGATGTGGTAGTCGCTCGACGATGTGGTATCTTCTCTCCTGAAGCTTGTGTCGAAACATCCGGTCTGTTGTGAGCTGGAAAGAACTGGCGCTGCATCTCCCATTACATCTTGGATCAAGCAGTGATTTTATCTTTTTTTTTATGCTGGCGTATGCGCTTCAAAATTTTCCACCAAAATAGCGAACTCTTCTTTAATTTGTTGGCGGCTAGCTTCACAATTTCATTATGTTGGACGTCCTGATACTTAAAGACACATTCCAAGGTCAAGAGTCACTCGATGAACTCTTGTGGATCTTGTGGCTGTTGAAATTTGAAAAATCCTTACTTCAATCTAGTTTCTTAGATATTTCAGGTCAAATCTTCGAGGTAGAGATTCTTTATCTCTGAAATCAACATGGTGGAAGAGATTCACTCTCTTCATTCGATCTAGCAAATAACTGTTGTGGCCACTGGTGACCCACTTGGATTGCTTTTTCTCGAAAGCGGTATACTTCTGTAGTATTTGGCGAGTTTCCCATCGCATGTCTTCTCTTAAAATCTTCTGGACCCCTCTTTGTAAATTCCTCATAAACGACATCGTGTCCGTGTCCTTTCCTCTCGATCAAGCTTCCGGCTTTTGATTCCTCGGTGGGATGACTGAGATTTAGGTTTGATCGGTGAAAAAGGGTGTATGAGATTGATTGCTGGTATAGCAAAACTATTTAGGGTTGCTGATTTTGAAAATCAGCAAGAGAAAATTAGAATTAGGTCAAGAATTGGTCGTGGTTTTGTGTGTTTAGGTTTAGGAGGGAAGGAGGATGTATGGAGCTGGTTTAAGGTGTAGAAAAATTATTTAGGGTTGTTAATTTTGAAAATCAACAAATGGGGAATTATGGTTATATCAAAATTTGGCTCTGGTTTGGTGGGTGCTAGAAAATACTAGGATGAGATTAGGATTAGACTATCTATAGTACTAATTGATACCTAAATGATCCAAAATTTGACAGAAAAATAAATTTTATTACACAAAAGCAATAGGGGTTACAATTAAAACTCAAAAAGCGAGGAAAACTCAACAAACACGAATATCTTGTTTGGGAGGAGGCAAGACAGCCGGTGGTACGACGGCGAGGCTGTTTGGGAGAGGTGGTGGCACCAGAGAATTGAGGCGGCAACTGGGCAGCGAGCAGGATGATTACGGCAGCACTTGGGTGGTGCAGTAGGGACGGCAACCTGTGCTGTAACAGTGCAGGAAGGTTGCGGCGGCAAGGGGTTGGGTTTGCAAGGCAACAACAAGTAGGTTGGAAGAGAAATGGGAGGAAAACACGAGGAGATAACTATCACTTTGGAGCAGGATGTAGCCGAAGCACTACTTGTTCTCAGATACAACCCTAAAAGGGAAAAGGGAAACACCAGCAGCTAGGAGGGGCAGACTCCTCCCTTGGGCGGCAAACCGAGCCTTCCCTAGGGCTGGCTGGACGTTGCAGACAATGCTTAACCGGTTCAGCTCTTCCCTGGTGTGCCCCACATCACTATGCTATTTCAGGCTGTGCTCAAATAATACTCAAGATAAATGTCTAACTTTAGATACGCTTTTTTTACTACCTCTTTATGTGTTATGGCAAACCTAATTTTAAACCTTTTCTTTCCAACCTATTTTTTTCTAGACCGCAATACAATGATAATTGATGGCTCAGTTCCTAAGAAATGTGTGGCTGGACTCCAACTTTACTCATCTCCTTTCAAGTCCAAGCTCATCCGCTCTCTCTTATACCGCATGCGACTTTTTACTCGTGTTAAGTTTGTATTCTTCTCACAATTCTAGGAGCAAGCTTGGCCCGTTTGGGGCAGCTTATTTGGTGCGGTGGCGTTTTGAAAACGCACATAACCTGTTTGGGTAAATTGCGTTTTGACAACTTATGCGTTTTCAAAATGCAGAAAACAGCCTTTGCACACCGCACTTATCTGGGTGCGGTGACAGCTTATTGGCAACGGTCTGACTTTTTCAAAAAAATGAAAATTTATAATAGTCATCGAACCTACCTTATTAGCAGATTATTTTTAATCAGCTTATCAACAGATTATTCAATAAGCCACAACTGCCCCAAATAGAGACTAAAGTAAAATTTTTCTCTTCCATTTTGGCCATGCTACAAGCTTTGATTTGTTTCTTAATCAGGCATTTATATACTTACCACACAATTCTTATATATTTACAGTAGAGTGCACGGAACACCCATTTTATTCTCTCAATTTGTGTCATTTGAGACATTTCTATCATAAAGTTTTTCTTATGAGCCAAAACACCATGCCAATGTTCAAAATATTATTTATGGTGTTGTCCACCTAGGAATGGAGAAAAACCATCAAAATGCAGAGGGATGGAGAAAAAACCATCAAAATGTAGATATAACACACTTTCGCTTGTAGGATTAGAGGAATTTTTTTGTTCTTAAAATGCAAGATATGCAGTCATAGTGGAGAGCCCATCCGCAAATACATTTTAAACTTGTCATGATGTCTTATAGTAACCAATATTATGGCAAGTTAAGCAATTAAAAACCACACAAATATTTTCAGTAGTCTAAAACCAATGTATATTAATGGAATAGCTAAAAAGATATCATGTTTAGAGCAAATTCGATTCGAATGCCACTTCCAACCATACACCTAACAATAGCAGTAGTTTTTTTAAAAAGAAACTAGATACATTTTATTTAAATCTTGTCTATTTAAAAAATATTATTAGACATTTTACTCATCCTCATTGGTTTTGCCAAGGATCAGCTTTAACCGTTTGGGAAGAAATGCTGATGAGAAAGATGCAGAGGAGATCATTGAAATGGGCAGCAAAGCCTCTGTTGCTGATCAGCAGAGACAAGTTCAAGAAAATATACATTATCAGATCAAAAACATATGTAGCCAGATGGATGATATCCTTAAACCTGATCCCAACAATTTATCTGATTCATCGAATTCGTCCCTCAGCCATGAAAACACTCCTAAGCGCAGCGGGCTCAGTTTCGCCGTCGGCGCTTCTACTTCATCTACACCGAAACCTGGTAAGTCGTCCTATTATTTTCTTGTAGAAGAAAAGCCCAAGATGGTTCTCCGATTATTAAAAAGTCACCACTTTAATCCCAAACTATTGAAATTTGATCCAAATTTATCCTCCAATTATTGACAAGTGATCAATTTAATTCAGAAGTTATAAAATGCGACACTTTAGTCCCAAACTATTAAAGATCGATCCAAATTAATTCATAGGCTGAATTCATGGTTGAAGTAACATCAGTCGTTAATTTTGATGGTATTTTGTGAATAAGTCTTTAAAAAAAAAGTTTTATTATTACTATATTTTTATATGCTATAAAGTATTTCTCTTTTATTTAATAAAGTATTTTAATTTCATTCTTTTTATTTAAATACTTTTTTTTATGGGTTTGTATTGATCTACTGCTAAAATATTCAGATTCTTTATAAAAGGGATGACCATATTCGATTATTTACTTCATGAAATAAAATTTTTTATCATTCATAAATTGATTACATATAAAAATAGAGTAATAATAAAAAATAAAGTTTCATTTTAAATTCTTATAATTAAATACCCTCAAAGTCAATAGTTGATGTTAACTTTGAAATCCAACCTATCGACTAATTTGGATCAATTTTTAATGTTCCGGCACTAAAATGAAGCACTTCAAAACTCCAACACTAAATTGGTCACTCACATTTCTTGCATATGCTTAAAGACATTTTATAGGAACAATTTATTATTCATCAAACTGATCTCTAGTTCATGCAGTACAGCTGTGACTCGAACAAAGCTACTATCTCGCATCGAGCTTTCATCTAATCTCAAAGATCGAATCCGATACACCCTTGATGTAAAACCATCTCAGATTCCCCACAAGGAAGCCGGTCTTGGTCTGTATTTATCCGGAGAATGCAACGTAGGCTCTGTAATAGCTTTCTACCCCGGGATTATATATTCTCCGGCTTATTACCGTTACATTCCTGGATACCCGAGGGTTGATTCCTGCAACTCGTATCTTATAACAAGGTACGATGACATTATAATCAATGCGCAACCATGGGGAGTCGGCGGAGAATCCAGGGAAATCTGGGAAGGTTCTTACAAGCCAAACTTAAATCCAGATTCATCTTTGAATATTAGTAAAGAGTCGGATCGTTTATGGAAAATTCTTAGCAAGCCTCTCGAAAGCAGCAGTAGAACAAACTCCGGCGAAGTACTCGAGCTTCGAAACCCGCTTTCGTTCGGTCATTTTGCCAACCATCCGGCTAAAGGTTGCGAACCTAATATTATGGTTTGTCCCTATGATTTTCCAGTTATGGAGAAGGATATGAGGGTTTATATACCGAATATTGTGTTTGGTGGGGAGGAGAGTGTGAGAATGAAGAGGGTTGGGAGCTTCTGGTTCAGATTAAAAGGCGGTGGTGATGAAGCGAGAGATGTTATGAAGACGCTTGTGTTGGTTGCGACGAGGCCATTATGCGAGGAAGAAGTATATTTGAATTATAGGTTGAGTAATTCAAGGAGAAGGCCATCTTGGTATGTTCCAGTTGATCAAGAAGAAGATCAGAGGAGATGGAGTTGAGGAGATATGGAAAACATAGCTTATCTGGTATGTTTTATCCTTTTTTTTATTTAATTACTTTTTCAATAATTACATGCATACCTTTCAATTCTATGGATTTACATATCTATCACCTAAGCTTTAATTTTTACATACATGCCATCTTACTCTTTACATGAAAAGATGTATTTCACTTTTCAAAAGTTAAAATGGTGGTTCTTTTGATGTGATATGAAAGATTTGGGTGGTATAGATAGAAAATGTAAAGTTTGGATGTTAGATATGTAAAAGGACAGGAATTTGGTGGTATGTATGTAAATGCCACTTTTTTTTAATAGAATTTTTTGGGGTTCACTTAGTGCGATGTTATGAGAACTTTTGAAGGGAGTAGGAAGCAAAAGTGTCCCATTGTTGTCTCCAATGTCACCGTTTTGAATAAATTGCTCTATGAAGCAGAGATACAGTACAATGGGGTATATCCATCCCTTTTATCTTATATTAGTGGGAAGTTAAAATGGTCATATTTTTGATGTGATGTGATAGATTTTGGCGGTATAACTGTAAAAAGGCAAAATTTAGTTGTTTGTAAATACATAGGAGTTAGGTGGTATGCATGTAAATGCCCCAAAAGCTAAATTCAAAATACGATAAACAATGTACGTGGTATTGGAGAAGACATGTTCTTATTGATTGAAGTTTCTATCAAAATCTATCCACCAAATGTAGAAGTATGACTCATTTATTCATTTTAGAAGGAGGTTTTTAGAATCTGTCGAAATGGTGTTTTCGATATGATCCAAATCATTCCATACTCGTGTCAAAAATTGATCGGTTGATCACACCTAGTCGTCCCATCTGAGCCAAGGTCCACCGCCGCCGTCGATCTATGGTTGACAATGGTGGTCTCATTGCTACCATCTTTGACAATCTCTCTTGTTGATGAACAAAGGCGGCATCATTGCTGGTTTCCAAACTTGCATGTGTTACAGTAATTTTTGAAAAATGTTTAGGAAAATTTACTTACATAACACACAATTCTTATGCATTTACATTTCTAACTTCTAAGATTTGATATTTACATTTAATAACACTGGTATTAAAAACTTATGCATTAAAAATGTGTATTTCACTTTTAAAAAGTTGGTGAATGTGACATTATTTGCTGACAAAGATTTGAGAGTTATGTACGTAGGTATGAAAGTTTAGATATTGGATATGTAAATATATAAGAATTGTGTGGTGTGTGCGTTTCGTGACCTGTTGGTAGAACTGTCTCTCTGAAGGTCGTAAGTCTCCTCAGGTCACGGGTTTGATTCTCCCCATGTGTAGGGTGTGGTACTCAAATATTTTGCACACCGAGGGATGGCCGGGACTTGTCTAACCGGCCATTTCTTTTAATATATGTACATAAAAGAATTGTGTGGTATGCATATAATTGCTCTTTATTTATTTTTCCTTCCGTAAAGGATGCAAGAGCTTAGAGATGCAGCAGTTTGATCAATTTCTTCACAATTTGTCGACTTGTAGTGAGAGTGCTCTTTGAAGATGGGCACAGATTGATTGATCTGTGTTAGCCAAATAGGATCTAGCAACTCTGGTCTTCATTGGCAACCAGTTTTAGGTTATTTGGAGAAGGTTGAGGGATATTATATGGGTATGTTTGAGACAGCTGCAATTTATTAAAAAATAGATGTAAAGTTATTGAATAATAATATAAGGTTCAAAAAGTGGCATTGGCTATTACAATTTTTTTGAAAAGTCAGGCCACAACTAGAAATCTGCCTCCGCACCTAGCTACGAGTGGTGGGAAAGTACAGATTTCATCGGTAGTTTTTTGGAAAAGCTGTCAAAACACAATTTAAGGCTCTATTTGGTGCACTTGCAGCTTTTTAGCTTCTCAGCTGCAGCTGCAGCTCCAGCTCCCCAGGAATCTGTTGTGGGGAAACTGCTGCGGGAAACTAACTGCATGTTTGGGGGCTGCTGTGTGAAAACAGCTGTGCGACAGCTGTTTCTGTAAAAATGATCATTCTGCCCCTGTTTTGTAATGTTTTGCGGAACAGAGGCGTGATAGCCATAAATTTAATACTTTTAACACAAAAATTCACTTAAAAATAGTACATTGTAACACAAATTAATGTTTTCATCATTGCTCTCCCAAAATTTTGGGAATTCCATCTAAGGATGTCAGTAAGGCTAGGTACATGCAAGGCCAATTACATAAAATTAAGCATTACCAGAAACACATAGGTGAATATTACCATAAAGAAAGGGATTGAGAATTATAACAAAATTTAAGCAACAATAGACAAAGAACCATCTCATCAACCTTTTCAATCCTCCATTTTTTTAGAGGAGTCGGGGGCTTCTAAGAACTACCTTTCATATATAAATCAATCTTGTAATGCATTATCAATCCTTCTTTTTCATACTTCAAAACTGTATGAGGAATATTAATGCTTCTTATTGTTGTTGTTATTATTATTATTATTATTTGAGTTCATATGAAGAAGCTTCGAGTTGTAAAAACCTTTATATATTAGTTTCAAACTAATGCTATCAAAACCATCCGACAGTAAAATATTGTGATGAAAGCTGATAAAAATTCTTTTATAGATAAAGATGTGAGGGGAGAAGAAGAAGATGAGAGAAAAATTACAACTTGGTTCATCCTTTGAATGTTTGAATACAATTTGATTCAAAAGTGTTCAGCAAAGACGGGATTTTTTGGAGGAAGCTTACATGAACAATACAGGTAGACGGTAGATGAGCCTGGCTTTTGCCCACTTCCGGAGCTTAGCAATTACCTTCCTTCACTTCTGCAATCTGCTCAAAACTTGTATCACAAATTTAGACCTTGTCGTCGGCCGCAACCTCCACATCCTCTACCTCAAGTCTTTCATTCCTCCTGACACCTACCTCACCAACCACCTGGTCCTTCTCTACTCTCGATGCCGCCATGTAAACCTCCCCCGCCAACTGTTCGACGAAATTTTCCGGATTCCGTCGAGGAGGGCTAAGGGCAGAGAGTGAAGGGAAGATTGAGGGAAGAGATGTGGGAGAGTGTTTCGGCCATAGGAGATTCTGGCAGCCATGCAAAAAGCAAGACGCAAAAGTTGGCCACAGGGTATAACCAACAGCCCGCTTTTTACTGATTTCCGCCCGCGCCGCTTGCCCACCACCGCGCCAAACGAGTGATTTTAGCGGCGCCGCTTCACCACAACTGCACCAAACAAATACCAAGTAAACATACAAAACTGTGGTGCCGGCCCAAACAAACTCTATAAAGATTTTTTTTTCTTGAAATATAAGTTTTACTACTTTAATGAAAAAATAGACACAAATTGAATTAAACTATAAATACATGAAAATTGCTTTTATTCTAGGCAATGTGAGCGCCTAAATTTCTATCTCAAAATAATTTTTTTCAATGTTTTTATTTCAACCAAAAATACAAGCAAAATTTTAGAGCTTATATTGAAAGATGATGAATCTCGATTGCGGGTGCGGATTCAAATTTCATTTTCAATAAATATGTTATAATGTTATAATCAAGAAACTTAAGTTCATGCATATCTTAATTATTAGTTTTTAATTTAATCACCAAGACTCAACTTCTTAGAAAAACAGCATGAAAATATCTTCAATAAGTTGTAAAAATCTTTTAAAAAAAATCCCCATCGTAATAAATATAATTTTAAGTAGAGTAATAAATAATCGTCTTAACGTTGCATTAAAATTTAACAAATGTTCAGGTAATTAAAGAGAAGTAAATAGGAGTTTGTCTTATTTTTTACGTGAAAAATTTTGGAAATGGTGAAAAATTATTTGGCCTAGGCCGATTGATATAATCAATTATGGATAGTGATTACATATGGTCACTATTCTCCTGAATTATGGAAGATGAAATCGCAAAGATGATCATTATAAATATATAGTAATAGCTCATTGATAATAATCGTAGTGTGACTGTAATGAATATAATTCTCGATGATAATAAGTTGCAAGGACGTCGTTGATAAATGTGGAGGCAATAGTCCATTGTGGAAGTTGTAGATGTAGATCGTAGTTGAAAGCAATAGTAATTGTTGGTTGTGGACCATATATGGTTGTTTTAAGAGCATCAGTTGAATGCATAAGTTGTAATAAGAAGCTGCAGGAGTCATGTATGTCATAGTTGGTCACATAGGTCGTAAAATGAGATGTGAAGACGTTCGTAAGCCGCAAGAGCTGGAGTTGAGAGCTGCACGAGTTGTGGATCACATAGACCATAATAATGAGTTGTGATGACATCCGTAAGCCGCAGGGGACTGAGCAAGGAGCTGCAAGAGTTGTGGACCACGTAGGTCGCAGATTGTCGCATATGTTGTATCAGTGAGTTATGTTTGTAGGATATGAAGGCTAGAAGAAAAAGCCGCATTGTAGACCACATATGTCGTAGTTGGTCATATAAGTCATATTAATAAGTTGTGATTACTTTTGTATGCTGCAAAGGTCGGAGTCGAAAGTTGCACGAGTTTTGAACCAAATATATGATAGTTGATCAAAAAGGTCGTATTGGTGAGTTATTATGACATTCGTTGGCCGTAGGGGCCGAAGTTAGGAGATGCATGAGCTGTGGACTATATAGGTCGTAGTTGATTGTGTAAGTTGTAGTTGTGAGCTATGATGACGTCCGTAGGATGCAGAGACCGTTGTGGACGAAGTACGTTTTAGTTGATCGCGAAGGTCGTAATGATGAACTGTGATAACTTTCGTAGGCTGCAAAGGTCGTAGTTAGAAGGTGCACGGTCTATGAACCATGTAGACCTGAGTTGGTCATGTAGGTTGTAGTAGTGAGCTGCAAGGAGAGAGCTTTAGAAGCTTGGATAAAACTAACATTATTGGGGCACGTCATTGCATCGTATGTGAGGTGCGTTGTTTTGCAGGATTCTCGTTAGTCTATAATATGCGCCAGGATTTCATAGCACATGTCAGGATTTCGTAAAGGATTTTATTAAGAGTCAGGGGCGGTCGACGGTGCCCAACAGGCGATGGAAGACAGTGGTCAACGATTGCTTAAGTGGGAGGTATTCGCTGGATCTGCGGTCCAGAAGTGATCCTGGACTTTAGCTCTTTTAAGCTTCAAGCTTCTTCTGACTCAAGATCTTTTCCTCTCTCAAGAGAAGAGTAGGGTACTATTGATGTAGTGAGAGATGATTCTATACAAATGTAGTGAGAGATTATCGCGATGAGACGTTATTTGGTGAACATTTGAGTGCTTTAATAAGTCGAAATTGAGCAATCCTAAACTTCTTGGATTCATATCGACGACACTCAATTTGACTATAAATTTGTCAGATTCGTTATCGTTTGATCTTTAAAGTATTTGATGAAAGCTTTAATATCACTACAAAACACTCTTTTAATTATATCATACCTTATCTAAATATTCATGCCAAATCACAATCATAAAATTTTATTTTTTTTTAAGAATCAACAACTATTTGATGAATATTAAAAATTTGTTACTGCTACACTTTAATAACTTGAGACTGAAACAAAAATTTCTCTAGAATTAAAAAAATAATAATTTCTCAAAGAACTGTGTAAGAAAAACATTGGCATCTATTCCACTGAGTTGTAAAATAATTAAAAAATCTCAAGAAATTTTCAATTATACTCGAAAATTTGTCGTCTTCTTAGGCGGAAATCGCGCGGATATCGACGCCGTCTTTTCTTTTCCAGGCCACCTGCAGGGTCTACCCTTCCCTTCAACACAACTGCCCGATTCTCTGCTGTCGTTTCCTTCCTTTTAATGGCAGCTCCGCGAACCTCCTTTTATGGCTGATTCTCTCTAACCTCATTCTCCTCCTACTCAATCACACAGAGAGAGAAAGAGAGAGGGAGGGAGAGAGAGAGAGAGAGAGAGAGAGAGACGATGGCTAGAGATACCTGGATGATGGACAGAGCCAAAGAGGAGCTGAAGAATTTAGAAGTTCAACATCCATCGCGATTCGATTACCTGAAGCTCGAGCTCCAATCACTCATCTCCGATTACGATTTCGATCCTTCTTTACCCAATCTCCTCTCCTCCTCCAGCTCTCCCTCTGCCGGCACGCAAGGTTCGTTTTCTCCTTTACCTGCTCCGATTGACCCCATTTTTTCCGCGCTTTGACTGTTTCGTCTATGTATTTGCCGCTGATTTGTAGTGTCGTCGAATCGGAAGAGGAGAAGAGGGGAATTGCGCGGTGAGGAATTAGAGTTTGGGTTGGAGATGGAGAAGAAGATGAGGTTGTCGTCGGAAGAGAGGGCGGAGATGGCGATTAGAAGGGCGAAGGCTTGCCTGAGGAGGATTCAGCTCGTAAAGGAGAGTTTTCTGCGTTAGGGTTTTCTTTCTTTCGAAGTTGTTTATGAGGAAGATTGCAGAAAGGAGCAGAAGAAGCTATATGGGTTTTTTTGGTGGGCCGGTTAAATGCAAACAGAATTTGCACTTTGGGCTTTTTGATCGACCCACGAAATTTTGTTGGCCCACTATCTTGAGTTTTCGCAAAAATGAAATGTTTTGTTATTATTATTATTTAAAGTCGGTATGTTCAGTTCAAACTTTTGGTTATGATGATGCCTAAAAACACTCTTGAAGATGTCTTGAATTTGAAAGTGATATTTAGGCCTGATAGGCACAAAATCTTACATCTAACTAAAATTTGGCAAGTGGGCCCCAACTCTTCTAAAATTTTATACAATCAGTGTATTACAGTGGGGTACACTTGTCACGTCTTACTTTACTCTTGACACAAATTTACATTCGGAGTTCGGATATAAAATTTGACACAAATTTACATTCGGAGTTCGGATATAAAATTTTCTTGATGGAATTAGATAATATGCAAGTGTTATTCAGCTTGCTCGTAAATTATTTTTGACAAGAAAGCTAAATATATCAATATTTATTGTGTTGTATAAAATTCTATTTTTGCCCTTATTCTAATTTAAGGCAATATTTTAGGTAAATGTCAAATAATTCTTGTCTTTTGATCGTTAAACTCTTGGTTTGTTGACCCGTGATTGATCGATTTATTATCAGCTAGCCTCTAATCAACATACCTCTGGTTGGTCGGCTTTCCCTGGTTTGTCATCCTTCAGCCGACCAACCTTTGATTTATTGACCTCTGGTTGGTCGACCAACCTCTAGTTGGTCAGCCTTTGATCGGTTGGTTAGCCTCTCATCGGTCAACCTTAGGTTATTCACATGCAATTATCTTGCTTCAGAGGGCCTTACATTCTTTCATGAAGCAACCCTTTCGACTGTTCCTTGCTCTGAATCGTCAGTTCTATGGAGGATTTGGTCAAACACCTTTAGGTGGTACAAAGTCTTTTGGTTGTATAATTACTCTGATCTCTTTATGTACACGCATTATTGTAGGATATATTATTCAATTCAATAAAAAAACATTACATTTCTAACTTTTTAAGCCGAAAAAGGAAAAAGAAAAAAAAATTTGCAAAATCCAATCTTCTCTTAATATTGTGTCTAAGTTTTGAGTTTTTAGTAGTACTTAGTAAGAGTATTTATATGTACACCACACAAGTTATAAATATTAATATTTCAGTTAGTATGTAATTATCATTTTTAAAACAATACCTAAATTTTAATATTTATTTATATAAGACCCAAATTTTTAATATTACATAAAGTACACCTTTACAAAAATATGTTCTAATTTAATTAGCACACTAAAGTATTATATAATTAAATATCAATTTTTTTTGTTCAATATATAAATACAAAATGATTGTATGATGTATATGTAAATATTTCGAATAATAATGATGATGATGCATGTTGAAAGGTTCATGTTGGTAAAGTCATAGATTTGGTGTCTTAATGTTTGTTACATGAAAGCCCAACATACTCTAATGTTGTTAAAAAGAAGTGAGTAGGTGGAGACAC
>NEWO01000024.1:2736685-2750067 GCA_003013225.1 Phalaenopsis aphrodite | reverse complement strand
TCCGGTGGCGGAATTCAGTAAGATTTATTGTTGGTTGCCTTGGTTATGATTTGCTTGCTGTTTATTAATTTGTAATGCTTTTTGAAGAGGAGAGATAACTTCTTTCGGAACTTCCCGTCTATGTGATACAGAATCAGTGAGCCTGTCTCATATACACGTCTTGAGGTGTATCAGAGACAGGTATTATATAATTAAATATCAATTTTTTTTGTTCAATATATAAATACAAAATAATTATATGATATATATGTAAATCCTTGGAATAATGATGATGATGATGATGATGCATGTTGAAAGGTTCATGTCGGTAATGTCATATAATTAGGGTCTTAATGTTTGTTACATGAAAGCCCAACATACTGTAATGTTGTTAAAAAGAAGTGAGTAGGTGGAGACACCTTAATTTTTATGTGAAAAACTTTGAGAAGGGGAAAAATTATAGGGCTTAGCCACGTTGAAATAATCAACTTTGAATGGTAATTACAAATGTTTACTCTTCTCCTGAATTAAAAAAAAAAGAAGATAAAGTTACAAAAATTGTTTAGTGGTTCATCAATTATAATGATAGTATAACTGTAATGAATGTAATTCTCGATGGTAGTGGACTGCAAGCGCCGCAGTCGATTGTTATGGAAGCAGTAGTTTGTCGTGAATATTGGAGACAATGTTTGTAGCGCTAGCTTGTCATATAAACTGCACTTGAAAGTCATGATGATATTTAGTCATGTGGGCCGCAAATGGTTTTTTCAGAAGTGTCGTTTGGTCATAGAGGTCTAAGTAGGAAGTTGCCGGACCTGTGAGTTATGTAGGTAATAGTTGGTCACACGAGACATAGTGGTGAGCTATGATGATATCCGTAACCTGTAGATGTTGGATTTAGGAGCTGAACTAGATGTGAACCACGTAGGTCGTAGTTGATCACGTAGGCCATTGTAGTGAGTTGTGATGACATCTATAGGTCACAAAGATTGAGTCAAGAGCTACACATGTTGTAAACCACATGAGCCGCAATGGTGATCTGTGATGATTGAAATCTGTTTAGGGTTTATCTCTGCCGAGATACTCGATTTAACTATAAACATGTCATAACTGAAATCGTTTTGACTTTCCAATTATGCCATAAAGGTTTTCAAAAGCGATTTAACAGCTTGATCTGGGTTTAATTTGGTTCAGATTGAATAGATTTTGGTACTTTTAGGTTCATCTTGTGAAACCGTTTAGTTTTACTATACGTTTGCTAAAATCACAGTTTAGTATGACTTTTAATCAAAGATTGAATGTTTTTTTTTTGAGAAAAAATTTTCATATTGAATATTAGAAATTTGTTGATGACACATGAATAATACTAATAATAATAATACTATTATTAGATAACATCTGCATCATTATCCATGGCTATAATTTAGAGTTTTTTTTTGCGTGTGAACATTCGAATCAAAATTTCAACTTTGTTTCCGAAAACTGTGGAGTTTATTTTTAAATTTGCATTATATGTGAGTAGCCAATCAAAAGTTCTATGCACCCATCTCAAAATACTTCATCATTTAAAAATTTATTGTACTTCATCTAATACTTTGGTATTAGTTATTAAATAGCAAATGTCTACTTCACTCTTTAAATACTCCATCAAATGGGGGCATTCACATACATACTACCTAAGTTTCATGCATTTATATTTTATATATGTAAAATTTTATTTTATTTTTTTACATTTATACTGCTTGAATCTTTTTATATTCTCTCAACAATATTATTTTAATTATAAAAAGTGAAATATACATTTTAATGTATAAGTAAAATGTCATTTGTATAAATATTAAATTATATATGAATTGAGCAATATATATAATTAATATATATATATATATATATATATATATATATATATATATATATATATATATATATATATATATATATATATATATATATATATATATATATATATATATATATATATTATATATATATATATATATATATATATATATATATATATATATATATATATATATATATATATATATATATATATATATATATATATATATATATATATATATATATATCATTGTTTTTCATCTAATTTTCAAATTCTCACTCAAAGATCATGATTCATCGTAAAATTTCGTCTCATATTTTTTTATTTTTTTATTTTTTTATCAAATTCTTAATAATTTTGACCGTGACACGAATAAATACATTAATTTTACAATTATAAAATATATAAATATAATATTTCTAATGATTAGCCTATAATTATCTCAACATTATGGGGAAAAGTGTAAATAAAGTAAATCACAAATCTTTACACAATAATTTTTTTAATTATATTGTTATTTTTCAGTAATGCACCTCGTTTTGGCTGAGCTAAGCGGCACCCAGCCCTCCCCTATTTCATCTCCACCGTTCCTCCCACCCAGCTGCCAATTCAGCACAGCTATCTACGATCGTTCAATTTCCAAATCCGGAGAGATTCCGAAGAATATCTGCGAAGAACAGCAGGGATCTCGAATCCATTTGTCTTTGTCTTCTTCTCCTCCTCCATCTTCTCCGCCTCCATTTAAACGCAGAGGGAAGAAGACGATAGGTACGGAACTTACGGCACAAGAGAACAAAACCGGTGACAAACGTCTTAATGTTTTTTCCTTCTAACGTGGACGTCAAGTTTCCCTATATAAATTGTCATTTTCAACTTTGTTTAAATGGGAGAAGCTAAGTCTTCTGCCGAGCCGACCGATACCGCTGATTCTCCCCTGCCGGGAATGGCGATCGCGACCCCCCTGCGCGGCGACGAGCAGGAGCTGAGCCCTAGCGGTGAGGAGAAGCCTTCGTGGTTCTCGCCTAAAAGGTGCGCTTGCTCCTTTTCCTTCAATTGCCGGAGAGGCTCTGCTGAACCTCTAGGGTTTTCTTTGACATGTTTCGTTTTTTTGGGCTCGGGGTGTTTGGAAACAACTTTTTTTCTTTTTCGCTGATGTGGTGTTGGGGAAGGGGTTGCGGTATGGATATTAACGCTGAATCGTTTGCAGGCTACTCGTGATGTTCTGCGTTATCAATATGCTGAATTATGTTGACCGAGGAGTGATTGCAAGCAATGGTGTAAATGGTAGCCAAAGCACCTGCACAGAGAGCGGTATTTGCATATCCGGTGGCGGAATTCAGTAAGATTTATTGTTGGTTGCCTTGGTTATGATTTGCTTGCTGTTTATTAATTTGTAATGCTTTTTGAAGAGGAGAGAAAACTTCTTTCAGAACTTACCTTCTATGCGATACAGAATCAATGAGCAGGTAGTACCACGTGGAATGAAATCCCCCGGATTGCTTATTAGCAGCCCTAGCTTAAGTGAGCACTATATAATACTTATGCTGGAAAAGTCTAGAGAAGCATATGGGACAGGGTTGGTTATCAGAGAGGCTTATATTTCCCTGGGACCACCGATTATGAAATCATTGTGGTAGTGGTGGCTTATTTTCGCTAATGCATTTGTGCAAGCAGATGGTTCAAGGAAGAACTTTAAGCTTGGTGTGAGATTCTTAAAATTGTCTCTTCGGAAGAGATTTTGTAAGTACATAGGCGGGTTGATCCTGAGTGTGTATGTATTCTAGTTTGATATGATTGGAGTTGATGTGGTCACATATAGAGTGATAGTCGATCTCAATGTGCTTCATCCTGGCGTGGAAAATAGGATTGTTGGCTAGCGAAATGGCTGAGATATTGTCACAATAAAGTGGAGTGGGTTGTTGGAGATTAATCCCAAATTCCTGAAGAAGTATTCAACTTCTGTTGACGATTGTGCCACCATGGATTGTTTCTTTACCGTCTAAGACATGAGTGTATTACCGAGAAAGGAGCACACCCCCATGGTGGTTTTGTGTTCGGTTTGGTCTCCATCCCATTTTATATCGGCATAGGTGCGAAGATAAAGATTTCCAAGTTGAAGAATCATACCAAAATGACAAGTGCCTTTAGGTATCAAAGAGATGGTTTAGATATTTATACCAAGTGGTGGTAGGGGAATGCATGTGGTTGCACAACCAATTTGCCGCATCAGCAATGTCTGGTTGAGTGATCGTATGGTATTGGAGACTACCTGTCAATTGGCGATACAAAGTATGATTGTGGAAGGGAGTGCTCGAGAGGGAGGAGGCGAATTGACAGGCTGGTATGGGAGTGTTGGTGGGTAAGCTGTCTTCCATTCCTGCAGTGTAAAGTATTTGGAGAACATACCTTTGTTGACTTAGAAAGTACTGATTCTCAGATTTGTGAACTTCAATGCCAAGGAAGCATCAAATGGGACCAAGATGTTTCAAGCTGAATTTGGTAGCCATAGCATCATTCAACTGTGAAATTGTTTTGGGATGATTGCGATAATTAGTATATCATCAACATAAATTAGTACAAATATGTGGATTTCATGTCGATGGTAGAGAAGAAGAGATGGATCTGCCTTGTTGAACTCATTTGTAAGGAAAAATTCGGAGAAGATGATGAATCCTTGACGTGGAGCCTGGATTAGTCCATACATAAATTTCTTTAGCAAGCATATATGATTGGGAAGCTGTGAATCTTGGAATCCAAGTTGTTATTTCATATATTTGGTTTCATGTAATGTGCCATGGAAAAAAAAAAACATTAGAAAAGTATGTCCCAATTGTGATGAAGAGCCACTGTAGTAAGGATACGAATGGTGGGAAGTTTGGCTACCGGGCTAAAGGTTCCTTGGTAGTTTACTCCATACTCTTGTTTGTGACCTTCAACCACGAGGCGGGCCTTGTAGCATGTGACTTGATGAAGAGAATTCAGTTTGGTGGTGCAAGTCCATCGCGAGCCAAGGATAGGTTTATAAGTCTCCGGGGAGACTAGATTCTAAGTACCTTGGCGTTGAAGGACATTGAGCTATTCAGTCGTGGCATTCCTACAGTGAGGATATTTGGAGGCTTTAGAGAAACATGTGGGATCGGGTGGTTGTTGGATTTGGTGTGAGAGGTTTAATTTTTGGATAGGTTTTAGGTGTTCTGTTTTTGATCCTGTTGGCATAGGATGGGCCGGTATAGGTGTGGGTTGAAGTTGGTGTTGTGGAGTGGTAGGTGCGTTAGTAGGTATTGCAGTTTCCTTTAAGCAGGGAGTAATATTGTAAGAGTTAGGCGTAGGTGTTGTGGGCTTTAGATAGGATGTTGGTTGAAGGAAAAATGGAGGGATGGTGGAAGAGTTAGAGGAATTGGTTGATGTGATTGGGGGGGTTTGATTTTTGAAAAGGAAGTGTGGTTTCATCAAATACCATGTGTTTCGAGGTGATAAATTTTTTGGCGGTTGGATTGTTAACATTTATAGCCCTTGTATTGTAAGGAGTAACCCAAGAATATGCATTGAGTGCATCGGGGTTCAAGCTTGTGTTTAGTTTGAGGCCATCTCCATGGTCAACATGCGCATCCGAAAATGGATAGTTGGGAGTATTGTGGTGGGGATTTATGGAGGTGTTCATAGGGAGATATATGAGGAGTGATTTTGGTGGGCATGTGATTCATGATGTGAACTGTCGTTAGGAGGCCATCTGTCTAGAAACTATAAGGTGCATGTGCTTGATGTAATTGGGGACGAGTGGACTCTATTAGATATCGATGTTTGCATTCGACCACCTCATTCTGTTCTGGAGTATATAGACAGGAGTATTGGTGGAGAATACCGTGATTGGTGAGGAATTGATTTATTTCACTGTTATTTTATTCACGTCCACCATATGATCATACACTTTTTATTTTGGTGTTGAATTGGTTTTGAATAACATAAATGAAGTTTTGTGTTATTTGAGTTGTTTGCGATTTAGTATGCATGAGAAATACCCAACAAAACTTAGAAAAATCGTCAACAAAAGGTAATATGATATATATATATATATATCCATGGTATGATAGGATTGGGGATGGACACCATACATCACTATGTATTAGCTTAAGTAGTTTGTATTTTTGACCTATAAACGATACAAATGGTAGTTTGTGACTTTAGTAATAGTGCAAGTGCTACAGAAATTAGAAGTGGACATAATATGCAAAGTGTCTTTTAGAAATAGCAGAGACAATGTCGGAATGCGGATGGTCCAACCTTCTATGCCAAAGATCCCATTGTTGTTTTGTGGGGGATGGAGGATGAAAGTGCTTGTAGTAGATGTTTCGACTGGGGAATGGAGTAGAGACAGTTAGAGCTGAGTCCCTTAAGAATCGGCTGATGAGCCTGTGAATCAGAGATGGAGAAGCGAGAGTAATCAAATAAAATAGGAAGGTTGCTATCTTTAGTGAGTTTATGAATAGAAATTAAGTTGTGAGAAAGTGATGGTGTATGATGAATTTGTAGTAGTTTGAGCTTACGATGAAGGGTAGGGAGGATGCCATCTCCCCTATTTTGAATCGGAACTGCTTGCCCATTGCCAACGATGAATTGGTCGGCGCCAAAGTTTGGAGTAGCCTGTTGGAGCTGATTGATGTTTGAGGTGAAGTGTGTCGTCACCCCCGAGTTTAAAATCCAATCCTTGGAAGTGGCAGCAAGAAGTTGTGGAGGAACTATAGGTGTGTAATCTTGGTTGGTTCTGTGCTAGCAAGTAGATGCCGAATGTCCCGTTTTATTGCATATTTGGCAGGTTATAGATGGGCGATTGGTCTGCCTTTATCCACGTTGATTTCGGCCTCTTCTCTTAGATGTTTCTTTCTCTTCCTCGAGAGAACATGAGCGCCATTTGAGATTGAGTTGAGGCGGCTTTCTTGGCATTTTCGGTTTGAATATGGATTTCCTCACTGCATAGTAATGAGTGGAGATCTTCTTGTGCAATGGTTTGTAGCATAGTGCGAGTAGAAGTTTTGAAGGCATTATAGGAGGAAGGTAAGCCAGTAAGGATATATAGGATGACATTCTCTGGAGGGATTATGGAGCCAGCTGCTTGTTTTTTATCAACCAAACTTTGGATGTTAACTAGATATTGTTGCATAGTATTCTCCATCATAGAAATGTGATGTAACTCATTTTTCAACTGAATTACTCGGGACCTGTTGGTAGGTTGTAGTTGCCTTTCTAAAGTGTTCCAGATGTCTGCTGTGGCATGTAGGTGTAAGATGTATGGAAGTTTTGTTGAAGAAATATTAGAGTAGAGAGTTGCTGTTAGGTTTTGATCTATGAGGTCCACATTTGAAAATGTGGATTCTCTGATCTGATATTGTTGATTGCAAGGTATTGTGAGGGGCAAGGGAAGCTGTTGTCCAAAAATCAGAAAATCCATTGGCAGAGAAGGTTTTCAGAATTTGAGCTCTCCAGATTGGATAGTTTTCAGTGGTAAGTTGATTCTGGGTAAGATGTTTGAGCTGGAAAATTAAGAGTTTCAGGGAGGGGGGAAGCTGACACTAGGTATAGAGAGAAGAGAGGATAGTGATTCAGCAACTATTAATTCATCCATTTCAGGGTAGGGAGCAAAGTGTAGGAAATACTTTCCTGTTAAGCCCTCGGCACCGAAGGTGTTGAAATTGAAGTCCACCGTCGTGTGGTCAAGGGAAACAAGATCTCTGATCCAGGCAATGCTCTGATACCATGAAGAGGAGAGAGAACTTTCAGAACTTACCTTCTATGCAATACAATCATTGAGCAGGTAATAGCCCGTGAGAATGAAATCCCCCAAATTGCTTCTTTAGCAGCCTTAGATTAAGTGAGCGCTATATAATACTTATGCTGGAAAAGTCTAGAAAAGCATAAAGGACTCGGTTGGTTATTAGAGACCCGTATACTTCCCTTAGACTACCGGTTCTGAAATCATTTGTGGTAGTGATGGCTGATTTTCGCTAATATTTTTTATAATCAAGCAAGACGTTTTTTTTTTCCTGATAAGTTTTGTACAGTTCATTTTATGAAATCTATAGGGCAGTTTTCGTGAAGTTTGCATAAAATTTTCGCAAATAAATATTTTGGTGGAGATATATGCAGTTCCCTGTTCAAAGGATGTGGGCTTAAGTAGACACTTCAGGAAATATTATTGTTTCCAAGTTTCCATCATCAGTTATTGATTTTATGCAGATTCATATGTTGGAGATGTATTTGCAGATTTCAAGTTATTTTAGTTACTTTTGACTTTTTGATTTGTTGAAGTTTCATGCAAAGAAACTCTCTTGTAACAGAAGAAGCCTGCATTTCAAACTTGATTTTTCCCCAAATATTTGCTCATGAAATTATTGAAGCTGTTTTTTGGGTTGCCTTTTTTGTCCCCACACTCATTTTTTTTTTCAAAATCCAGCGCATTTTAAATGGGAGCTTCTTCAACATCTATGTTATGTCAAATATTTAATGCACGTTTAATCTAAAACCTTTTGGTTCATTGTTTTAACAAAATGCATGCTGCAGAGGTGACTTCGGCCTGAGCAACTTTGAAGATGGTGTCCTCTCATCTGCGTTTATGGTTGGACTTCTAGTAGCATCTCCAATATTTGCATCCTTAGCAAAAAGGTTGGCTCTTCATTTAGAATTTTAAAACATAACTCACCTCATTAAGAACCTGTTTTCAAATAATTCTAGTTTTATTTGTGAATCAAATGTAACTTTTTTGAAAGATTGTTGATGTCTTTTTTTTTTTGTACTCTTGTGGTGTTTTGACTTTTTTCAAGTCCTTTTTTTGATTGAAATGTATTGTAGTTTACATTTCATCTACTTATTTTTAGCATTTTTTCTTGTTTACTGATGCTGCTATATATTTAATCCATGTAAATTCATTGATACCCAAAAGAGTCATTATTTGTGGACTTGTTGCTCTGCTAACCAATTACAAAGGGTTCTATTGACTTTACATCTAGTGCAAATAAGTATGCATATTTTAAAGATATCTCGAGCAACCCAATAAGCATGCATATTTTAAAGATATCTCGAGCAACCCAATAAGCATGCATATTTTAAAAATATTTTAAAGATATGCCGAGCAAGTGTTTGATAAATATTTTTTATCTACTGTAACCAAGCGAGCTTCAAAATGGAACTTTGTTTTTTTGTATTCAAGCTAAGGCAGTGGCATGAGAATAAATTTTGTAACCAAATGATTTTTTTCAATATTTGAATTTATAGATTCGATGACAGTATAGATTTGTCTAGAAATTAAATAATAATACAATTTAAGTACTAAAATCTTTACCTAAGCGTGCAAACATAGCTTAATATGAGAGGTTCAACTATGCATCAACTAAATATTTAAGGAACTTCTTACAAACCTCAAGGATTATTTAGATTCAACTTCTAACAAAAAAATAATGTTTATTTTCTATTAAATTAAATCTACCTACATATATATAAAACTTGAAACTTCGCTCCTCTGTGAATAACACTCGATCAATATTTAAATTATGCAATTGATTTTTTAGGCATCTTTCTATTCTTAAGCTAAGGCGTAAGGCTCAAATTATAAATATTAAATAAATTGAAGTATTAAAAATAAAAATTTATGACTTAAGAATAATAGTTTTAAATCATAACATGATAAATAGTTATATAAACACTCAATAATAAGCAATAATTCTATAATAAACAAGTAACATAAATTATATTTCTAAAAAATAAGTAGAAGTATTCAATAATAAACTAATTATGACATGATATTTTGTATAAAAGTCACTTCCACGCCCATCACTTAAATTATCACTTTATTTGATTGCTTTATAGTATATCTCTTCAATTGTATCAACATTTTCCTAATTTTTTTCATCACAATTGATTATATGCGTCTCTTTAAAACACCTAATAGCACCTTATTATTTTGATGCACACACATTTTTTTTCTCCATGTGAGGCTGTAGTTTCAAGACACTTTGCATGTGCCTCTTTTCAAGGTATGCCTCAAGACGTGTAATTTGTTGCGTTGCTTTAATACAATGCTAGACATTTTTTTTTGCGTAAAATCCCTAAACACTAAAGAAACACTTCACTATATAAATCAAATGTAAACCTAAATTACTTAGTCGAGCCATAAATTAATGCTTTATAAAATGCCGTTACTTAATATTCTAAATAAATTATCGAGGGATCATAGACTCAAAATGTAATAGGCGTCAATAGAATTTTGACATCAAAATTGCTGCTAGTGAATGAAAAATGTGAGGTAATTACATTGTGGTCAACTAAATTGGGAAACCTTTTGGATAGGAAAAACCTATGGAAGTAATGGGAGGAAATTTGCAGTAACTATAGCTGTGAGATGATAATGCTTGAGTAGCTTAATTGTCAATAAGTGATGAGATGAAATCAAACTTTAAGCCCGACAAAAAAAGGAGTATGTCTTTGAAGATCAAAGATTTATGACTTGGCTTTGAACACAATAATGTTTGGCGATAAATGGAGCTTACGGCTATTTTAACTCAAAGTTAGACTCACTGAGGCTACTTAAAGCTTAGGACTAACAAAGGGGCGGAGGGCTTGTTTCTAGCTTCCTCTTGCCATTAAAGGAAGGATGTGTGTGTGTGTGTGTGAGAGAGAGAGAGAGAGAGAGAGAGAGGGAGAGAGGGCAAGAAAGTTAATATTCTAAATTTAGTTTTCTCAATTGAGAAGAATGACTATGATGAGCAGAATCATCACACATTGGGAAAGGTCATTGGCGGCAATTCTTTTGTCAAATTAGAAGCTTTATTTGCTAGGTTTTGAAACCGGTTTAGTTTAGTTTTGAATATATATTTTTTTATTATTTCTTAAAATCAATCGCACCTATATATGGCTTCTGGCTTTTCAAATAGATGACCACTGACATCTAATCTAAGCCACATGTGATTTAGGATTTTAATTCGTAGATCTATGATGTGTAATGATTAAATGTCGCAAATATATGAAAAAACTTTCAAAATAAATGCACTTATCAATCACCTCGATTATTTGATCGCCGAACTTATAGGAATGTTAGGACTTAATGTTGGTTCGACATATACAATGGGCACTAATAAAATGGGCTGATAGAATTAATATAAAAGGATTCTAGAGGAAAAGAAAAACCGGTGCCCTAAATTAATTTGCCCAGAAGGCTTGCAAAAAGATCTATGCACAATCTTAGTATTTTTTGCTGCATTAAGCAAGTGTGATTAAGAAATGACAATTCATAATGCAAACTCAAAGTAGTTGAAGGCTAATATTGATGAATTACATATATGTGAATTTATTGTTTTAGTTTGTATGATATAGTTAAGATAGGCTATTAATGATGAGAGATTTGTAGGATGATGACACTGTCCAAGCACATTGCTATTTTAGGATCCCTAATACGTAGTGTGGTGACTTTTAAGCTTTTAGAAAATTTTGTAAACCACCTTCGCTAGGTTTTCATTAGCCAAATGGTCATAAGCTTTTTTTGTTTCGCTGATTGTGTGGATGTTTGCCCCTCTTTCTGTGTGATGCCACCATGCTTTGAAGCTTAACAATTTTCTAATATTATTTTATTATTCAAACCATTTGACACTCATTTAACAATTATATTGATGTAGGAAAATTTTGATGTTGAAATTTTTTTTTTCTTTTTCAAAGTTGATTTGATGCAGAATCTTTATAAGTTGTTGTTACTATATGACGCGGGGCTTCTCCTACGCCTTCTTCTGCATCTACTGACGTGGGGCTTCTCTCGCGACTTTGAACGGGATCCGAGCCTTTGGGCGGGATCTGCCGCTCCTTTTGCCCCTTCCCTTTTTTATTTCTTTGTATTCTATCCCTTTTCGTTTTCTATTTCTTGTCTATTCTACTTTTTGCCTACTCTATCTATTAATCTCCCTTATATATATATATATATATATATATGTGATGTTTTCTTTGGTTAGGAATAGCTTTTGGCTTATTTTTGATTTCAGACTTCCACTTCTGCTGTGTCTCCCTTTTGAGGGATGTATCCGACAACAAGAAGATGCTTCGATTGTAACTTGTCTGAGGTGCTAACGATCTCCGCTTGTTCTCTTCTTTCCTTTGCAATTTTACCGTCCAACTGCCTTTCAACAACCTCACCGGCCTGTCGATCCCTCTTCTTGTTGTCGTCTAGCCATCCAACTACCTTCCAGCTACCTCCTAGGCTTTCCAAGTCCTCTTCTTCTTGTTGTCCTTGATTCTAGCCACCTTCCAGCAACCGTACCAGCCTTCTGGTCCTCTTTTTGCTGCTGGTTAGTGTTGACCTCATTTTTAGTGAGGTCTTAGTCTCCTACTCTTAGAACTTAGGATCTAGCTTTAGGAGTTCTTATTGACCATCCTAGTGGACTAGCAATGGAGCCCACCTCCCGTAGAACTTCAAACCACTTCTTGACTCATTTTTGTGAAGAACTCGCATGAGTGGTTCCAAGCACTCAACTTCTAGTTGCAAGAGCTAAGGACCAAACAGGATCGTACGACCTTAGGTGAACCCTCGGTGACTCAGCAACACACTCGCTGCACCACACATGAATTTGACACATTTTTGGCCCGATTGTCGGCGAGCTTGTCTGGACGACCCCGAATGTTGAAACGGATTGCGCCGATGCTTCCGGAACATCAATTTTAGCTCGGAAGGACACCCATATTGCCAGGGTTACGATCGAGCACAAATGACACGAAAATCGATGCACGTTAGCAGGGCGCGGGTCCGGGCTCAACCCAAATTTAACTTTGGTTTGATTCAGGCTGAGCAAGGGTTAAACAATTTTGAATCTTAAATTTCAAATTTCAAAAGAAAGTCCGCCCAATCTCACTTTAATTAGGAGTTATAAGCTTTCCATTTGAAGTTCTCAATCAACGGAATCCATTTAATTCCCGGCGTATCGTCTTTATCGAAGGGGCGTAATACAAAAATCCCGTTTTCTTCCCATCGCTGGGGAGCTCGCCTTTGTCTCGCCTCTCGGCATCGAAGCTCGCCTGGTCTTGCCTCTCTGCATCGACCTTCGCCTTGCCTCGTCTCTCTGCATCGAAGTTTGGCTTGTCTCCTTCCTCGGTAGCGAACGAAATCCATGCTCGCTCTTGCTCATCTTTCTCGCAGCGATCTTTCTGCGTCGAAGACCCCCCCGGCATCGAACGAAACCCCCGCTCGACCCCGTCTTCTCTCTTCTTCCATCGATCGAAGCGCTCGAAGCACCGAAGAAGCCCTGCTCCTCCCCCGCAGACCCCGCTTGCTTCTCCTCCCCTGATCGAACAACTGTTCGAAAAAGCACTGCTGCTCCTCCTTCTCGATACATCCCTCACAACCCATACCAGCTCCTCGTTCCTCCTTTTCTTCTCTAGCGTGCCTCCCACCGACGAACTTCTCCCGGTGACACTTCGGCCAGGTATACCTCCTCCCCTTCCTCTTTGTTCTTTGCTGCGGCATTAAAAAAAAATGAAGATTTACTAGCTTACCATTCAATCTTGTGTTTTTACTTGCCTAACACTTAAACTA
>NEWO01000024.1:2694923-2725806 GCA_003013225.1 Phalaenopsis aphrodite | reverse complement strand
TTAACAAATAGAAAAAATGTGGCTTTGAAGCACTATAGGTACAACTGTTCAATATCATTGTTTGAAGCTTTGATGCATTTAACAAATAGAAAAAAATGTGGCTACATTTATATAGCAGCTGGAGATGTATGTATGGCTCGAAACTGTTTTGAATGAATTTAATTTTGGTCCAGCAATAGTATGCAACCTCTAATAACTTGGAGATGAAAATGTATTGCAGATGAAGGCATGGTGTTATGTTATTGCGTTAAAATTTTCTATATGACATGTATTAGAAGTTGGATTCCATGACATCTATTAGAAGTTGCTTATTACACATGTGCTTGATAGTTGTAGTTGTGTTCTCCATGGATAACCATAGCAATGTATTATAACGTAATTGGATAATAAAACATGTTTCATGTCTTACTGTGGATGTAGGTCTTTGACCGAACCACATATCCTTTGTGTAATTTTTTTTTTCTTTTTTTCTTTTTAGCAAATTTTGACACTACTGTTGGTTAATTATGTGGATGTTGGTTCATAATTTTTTTGTTCATTTTGTTGATTCCACGACATGTATGGATGTTGATTTATTTTTAGCATAAAGCTATTCTTAATATGCTTTTATTCAAAATAGTTACACGACACTGCTGTTGAATCATGTCTAAAGTGGTTGAAGGAGGTAATTCCGCAATGTGAGACAAAAACGTTACAAATATTTTTTGTGATCTGTGTATTAAAGAAATATAACTGAGTAACAAACCAACAACGTATTTTAATAAGGAAGGGTGACTAAACATTGACAAGAGATTCAAAGAATTGACTGACAGGGATTACGACCGGCTTAAATTTAAAAACAAATGAGACCAGTTGAAGAAGGAATGAAAAATATGGAAGGAGTTGAAACGTGGATCTACCGGCCTGGGTTGAGATCCGATTAAAAGGACAATTGATGCTCCAGCTGAATGGTGGGCTGAAAAACTAGAGGTAAATTTATATATAATTCATGAATTGTTAGCTTCACAAATTATTTTCTCTAATTATAATTTTCTAAATATCCCCTCTAAATGCTATACCACAGGCGGTACCGGCAGCAAAGAAGTTCGAACAGTGTGGAATAGAGCCGGAATTTGAAGAAAAACTGGACATAATGTTTAAATGAATTGTCGTAACGGGAAAATTTTCATTCAACCCAACTGAAAACGGTTTTATAGGGATACCAGATGAGATCACACCTGAGCCAGTGACACCCGATGAAGAAGTCCAAAGCATTAACCAGAGGGATATGGGGGAGTCCAGTACAATTTTAAAGAGACCAAGGATTGCTAAGAAAAATAAAGAGAAGGAACATTCTGTGAACACCTCGTTCGATCGTTTAATTGAAGCTTTTGCAACTCCCAGTATCTGAAGCTAACATATTAGACTGTCTCAGACTTTTGGGCACTATTCCTGAAGTTGTGACCGACAAACGATTTCATGCACAGTGTGTGAAAAAACTTGAGGATTCAACGCGAATGAAAATTTTCATGGCGCCAGAGTTTGAATTGCGTCTCGAATATTTGCGGGCTTTGGTCGAGGAGTGATTTTTTTTTTGTATGGTATATGTATTTGTTGTAGAAATATGAACTTCTACTTATGCCGATTTTTTTTAAATGTTTGGAACTTCTAATCATGTTATCTTTTTTTGATATATTTGTACCATCTACATATCTACCTGTTAGTGGTTGATGCTTTATTTATATGTTGCGTATTATATGTTCTGAATTTGAACAATTAATATTTTTTGATATATTTGTACCATCTAAATGTTTGGTAGGCTAACTGTGCAGTTGAAGACTGACGTAGCCAGAGTCTTAAGTTAAATATTTTAATATGTCCTTGTTGTTGTACTTGTATTTGTACTTTTTTTAGTTATATTGGTACTCGTTAGGATGTGAGAACTGTATGATATCTTTTAGAATATTTCTGTCATTTTCGTATGTTTCTGCACTGTATGTTTCTTTTCTATCAATACGTTATTCTGAATAAGCTGCCCCAAACAGTTTTATCAGACAGGGGCAATAATGTCATTTAACCACAAATAAGCTAGTCTGAATAAGCTGCCCCAAACAGTTTTATCAGACAGGGGCAGTAATGTTATTTAACCACAAATAAGCTAGTCTGAATAAGCTGCCCCAAACAGCAAGCCAGATTATTCTGATAATCTGCAGATTATCAGATTATCAGAATAATCTGCTTATCAGCAGATTATTTATCAAAATAATATGTTTATCAACAGATTATAAATAATCCACAGCTGCGCCAAACCGACCCTTAAAGTCTAAACACATACTTATTTTAATTCACTCATAGGAGTGATCAGTCACACCTTTGATGAGCTTGATAAATGTGTTTTTGGAGCAACTTAGTAAGGATTGTCTAAGAATCCTCTCATTTTTTGGGATTCGTTGATGTGAGTCACTAAAAGTTTATTTATGAAGTATTCTTCGATGAGAGGGCAGTCTTCGCTACAACCTTGAAAGGTTGTTCATGTCAACGTCCTGAACACGATTATGGTGAGATAATTTTCATGTATTTTATCAAATCTAGGAGAACTAATTCTAGGTTGGGGCAATTTTTTTTACAACTTCGAAAGGTCGTTCACGCCAACATTCCATGTACGATTTTGGTGGGAGTCTTCATGCATTTAATCGAATATAGAAGAACCAATTTTAGGCTAGGGGCAACTTTCATTTTGACCACGAAAGGTTGTTCACATCAACGTCCTGTGCATGATTGTGGTGGGATAGTCTTTTTGCATTTCACAAAGTCTATGATGACTGATTCTAGGGGGGGGGGTGGGTAAATTTCAAACATTCTTGATGGATTACTTATGCTTTGTTGTATACAAATGAACTCAAATCAGTCAAACATTATTGGTAGATTGCTCATAGTTCTTACATAAAATGACCATTACTCGCAACTTCTTATATACAAGTGATCAAATCTGCTAATGTCAAAAGTTAGCACTCTCAAAAAGGTCAAAATTTTTCTTTAATCTCTTGAGCACATGCCAATTACGGTCTTGCTCGCTCACAATTGTTTAATGGTTGTCAACCGTCTATCACTCTTATGTACTCAACTAACTAGAGCATGCGTTAATGTTGTTGCTTACTATTAATATTGCTGAAGATTTAAATCTAGTATGTTGGATGATGGTTGGCCATAGCTTCCATTGACGACTACTATTGTCATCATCAGAACACTATCACCTGACCAATAGCGGGCCATCACCGCTTCAATATTTAGATTGATATCGTCTAGTTGTTGCCGCTGTTGTGGTTCATCGTCGTCATCAGCGAATCATTATTTCCCGGCTATTGTTATGTCGGATCACCGACACCCGACCATCGCCACTATTGTGGTACATTGTTGTCGTCGTCAGATCATCTCCATGCACCATTACCATCTCCTTGACAATTTTCTTCACTTCATCACCATCGCTAACTACTGTCACCGAATCGACACCACTGTTATCATTGAATCACCGTTGCTCGACCATTGTTGTCGTCACAACACATCACTATGGTCGAACCATCATTGTTCGGTCAATGACGCTGCTTCTATTATTGTCGCCTAGCCAATGCTATTGGACTACAACCATTATAATTGAACCGTTGTTGTCGGGCGACCATTGTGCTGGAGCTGTATTATCAAGTTACCATGGTGCTAGACCATCTTCGTTGGGCCACCATCGCACTTGTGGTGCACTGTTATAGCCGCTAGATCACTGTCAAATAGCTAGCATCGTCATCGTCACAGTACACCGCCATTGGTGAACTGTAATCATCTAACCAAGTATGTTGTTGTCGCCAATACCATTGTTGTTGGATCACCATTTCTGGCTACTGCTATCGCTTTCATCACTTGAACAACGTCGTTGGACCACAGCCAAATCACTGGCACCGGGCCGCCACTATGCTAGACCACTCAGGGTTGTTGCTATATTGGAACACTATTTTCAGGTCCCCATAGTTCTAGACCATTATTGCAGGATCGCCATTGATACCGAAACACTATCATACAGCTACTGCCATTCCCGGATCACCGTCAGCATCACTTGAAGAGACCAGGCAACCATCGCTTGTAGGGAGTAGAGAGCAATTCCTTGAATTTGTGTTGGAGCAACAACATGAATTTAGGAATGCAACAAAGTGAGTGAAAAGGCAATACTAGATCGGAGAAGGCTTCAATCTATAGAGTAGTGTGACTTCTCTCCCTCTTATGACGGATATTTATTTGCAAAATTTGAAAGAAGACAATAAAATTCAAAATTTTGGGGTTTCGCTATGCAAACTAATCCGCAACGTGCACATGCATGCATGAGCGCACTCAAGTACATTCAAGTGTGCAACTCCGCACACATAACGAAGTGTGGGAGCCAGTCTGCCCCACGTCGTGCACTTTTTCCCACATTTGCCCCACAATCACATTGACTAGGTTTGCATACGCTCGCCATTGCAGTGCCCGACTCGTGCTAGTGCACCGCTTTGCCCTGCGCGCGCTGCCATAGGTGTATTAGCCCATGTACTTTCCACATGTACTCCATAGTTGTCATATGCTCGTGCATCTATCACCCTTGCGCACGCCGTTTCATTTCTATTTGCATTCAAACTCGTTTATGGGCTCCACTACATTTTTAGGTACATCATTGTACTCATTTGCTTGTGTGGACATACATAGGCACCCATGCATACTTGCCTACACTCCCATACGTGTAGAAAAACCTCCATCGCTTAACCATTGCTATTTAACTACCACCATCACTGCTGTCAAACCACTGTTGTATGGCCGCCTCCACTACTGGTCCACCACTACCCGACCACCACCGTCATTACAGCCAGGCCATCGTCTTCTGGCGGCTACTATCACTGGACTACATTTGCTCGACCCGCAAAATCATCGTTGTTGGAACAATATCGTTTGCCCGCCACAGCAACTTAACTACTGTTTCCCAACCACCAGCTTTTTCTTCATCGAACCACTAACGCTCTGATCACTGCTTCCAGACCACCATTGTCATGTCCGAACCACAACTGTCCGACCTCCTCCGAATCACTACCACTTGACCGCCATTGCCAACAATAGTGACAACTACCATATGGTCAAAACTTTATGAAGACTCATGACAACTCAAATCTCATCAAGTACGAAACTTGGGAACTTCTGAAATTATATTTTAAGTAGAGTTACATATTTTTGAACAACACAAGCCACATTGCCCGAATATAAGGGGGGCAACTGATGTGCCATCAACAAATTTTTACTAAGCACGAATCTCAATGCATTTTTTATAAGACGCATTCCAAATTCAAATTCAAGATCATCTGACACCGATTTTGGCAATTTTATAATTACACCAACCTTCTTGACAAAACTAACCCAATGATATCAAAATTGATTCAATACGATTTCAATCAAGCCCGAATCAAGTCATTGAGGGACAGTCATAGGCTTTGGATTGTAATTTGAATGAGTAAATGAACTTTAAATTTGACATATTTATAGTCAATTCGAGCATCATGATGGGATGAATCTAACGAGCCCAAAATTGCTAAATTCTAAGCTAATTAAGTTATTGAAAACAATAAAAAATTTTCTATGATTAAAGGGATCATCAAAGATCGTATGATCGGGCGATTAGGGAAGTTATGCGCCTAAATACCAAAATGTCTCTCCTTCAATGACTATAAATAGTCACCCTTTTCACTTGAGAGAAAGGGAAGAAGAAGAGAAATTTCATAACCTGTTTTGGAGAGAACCGTCGGCCACCGTCGATCAACACAAACCGTCTCTGCCTGCTGCTGTCGTTCACTGGTCACTAATAACCCTTGTTTGCAACCATTGTATTCTAAATACCGTTATTGCTTCTGACACCTGTATTGGGGACTCAACAATAACCACCGGCCTTCGCAGTCGCTAACCACAGTTAACCACTACTCGTTGGCCACCGTCAACCACTACTCGTTGTTACAACCCTTGTTTGCAACCATTACTTGTAACCGTTGTAGTCCAACTACAATCTTTATGATCTACTACTGTCATTTTAACTATCAACTACGACTTTTGCTGTCAATGACCACAACCTTTATGACCTGCTACTGTCATTGTAACAATGAACTATGGTCTTTGTGCCCAAATGCTTTTTAACTACGGCATCTGACATATTTCAATCACCAACTACAATTTTTATGACCAACTATTGTCTTTATAACAACTAATTATGACTTTTGTAACAACCAACTATGCCTTTTATGACTAACTACTACTGTTATTGTTTTCAATTACAGGCTTTGTGGCACTGTTGCTATTGCAACCACCGACTATAATCTTTATGACCAACTATTGTATTTGTAGCAACCAATTACGACCTATTGCCTTTACAACCAAGGACCAGATTTGTTGTAGCCCGACTATGACTATTATAGTTAAACTATTATTGTACATTAATGATTATCAATTTGGTAATTTCATATTCTTTAATTTTGGAGAAGAGTGAACATGTGTACTTACAACTACATGGTAGATTACTTTAACTAGGCTTGACCATCATAGTTTTTTCTCTTTCTAGAGTTTTTACTTGTAAAATATTGGTGTCTTCTTCTGCCACTTTTCATTTATCAGTGTGTGTTGGATCTTCGTTTAACGCTGTTGAGATATAAAATTATCACCTACTGCCACAATCGGCACGCGACAACACTGAGTAATTATTGAATCGTAGTGGTGTTTTATTGTACAGTGTCAGGTTTTTTTGCCTTGTTACTTAGGTGATATTAAGTTGCATGCCCAAATGATAGAGTTGTAATTTATTTGGAGCTAGAGGCGGTGTTATTGCTTATATAGGTGGCTGCAGTTACTGAATTAGTCAAATTAAGAAATCTATTTAAAGCTTTGGCTTTGTTGATTAAGGCCTAATTTTGGTTGTTGGAACTTTGCTAATTTTTTATTGGCAAGTTTACCAAAATTATGCTTTATTACGATTAATTAATGGTAATCAATTATCAACTTCACATCAGTCAATATTGCATCTTGTTTGTGCCTACATTAGTTGATCCTTTTAATATAGCTGCAATTTTTTTTTTAACCAATTACTAGATCTACTTCTCTTGCCGTGACTTAGCTACATTTGATGTGTTTGTTCTTTTGCAAATGTGCCATAATAGTTTAGGTCCCGTTTGACTTTACTTTTATTTTCTATTTTTGTTTTCATTTATAATTTTGTTTTTTGAAAACATGTTCTGTTTGTATAATTTTTATATATGTTATATTTTATTTTTAAAAATAAATCACCTTATTTTTTAAAACAGTTAAAACATTTAATAGATGTTGAGTATTTTTCAAAGCAACTATCACAATCAAATTTACTTTAACTCAAATGGAAACACAAGTAAAATTTAAAAAAAAAAAAAAACATAAAGCAAAAGTATTCCCAAACGAGGCCTTAGGTATTTTATTGCACAAATTTATTCAATTCTTACAATGTTGGGTCGTCTTTCTCGTTGAAATTTGGTGCCATCTCTTTTGGCCCTGTATGCTAAATATTTTATCTTATGTTTTTTTTATAGACTTATAGTATTTTGTTCTATTACTAATCTTTTGCACTAACATGCTCCCAGAAAACAGCTTGGCTCGCAACTTTCTACATGTGCATTCCATCTGGAATTGCCCTTGGTTACGTCTATGGTGGAGTGGTTAGTTTCTTTGGATAACTCTTGTTTGTAATTGATACTATGACACATCCCTTAGTTCAGCACCCAGTAAACATCTCAATGTTTTTGTTTGTTGGCGTGAAAAGTTTCTAAAGATGTTTCTTTCACCTTGTCGTTTATTTTCTTGAAGGCAATTTACTCTATTGACTTAATGTATCAAACATGATGTAATACTTTTTTTTTTTCCTGTGATATGTGAAAGATACCAGAGCATATTTGATTTCGAAATAAATAAATAAATTATGGCTTATTTTGATGCCAATGATCATTAAGATTATATTTTCTTGCAAGAAAAAAAGAGATAAAAGGTGTTGTTTGGAAAGATGTTTGCTGTTGTCTTTTGAAAATTTTGCCATGATATTCTTACTGTCAGGACTTCGCATCTGCCCATGTCCTCCTGAATTTAAACCATAAGCTAATGAGGAAATTGAGTTGATTCATATCATAATTTCAAGCATTTTTGTATATTATTTTATTAAAAACTAATTAAATAGCCTAAGAAATTCAATATATAAAAATGATAAATAAGGTAATACATACATTTGATCTTCGACCTTCATTTCACCCTCTTAGGAGTGGATTCAGGCGCTGATTTTATTTAACTTGATGATTACATTTTTATATTTCCATGTATTTAGTTTTATAAATCATGAGGATGTAAGGCATTACACGACTAATTAAACAAACCATGTCCTACTATTTATTATCCTTTTCCCTCTCCCTTCCCCCTCCATGGATGAATAAGGCTCGATACTTCTCACTCCCCCTAATGGCTGCCTAAGCGAAGGCTTCTATTATTCTCCCTCTTCTCCTCTCATTTTTTCAGCCCTAGCCATCCGCTAGTCTCTACCTTGATCTCTCTTTCCCAAATATAACAAAAAACTGAAATGGGTCTGTTACACGGGGCGATGGGAATCGAAAAATTTTGGAAGAGGAAGGAGGGTTTGGGTAAGTGAATTGTAGGGAGAGGAAGATGAATCGAGCAGTCGAGAAGTCAGAGAGGAGGGAGATGAAGTGAGAAGTCGGGAAATTTAAACTAAGGGATCGGAAGCCAACATATGTGTTTGCCCTATAAATCGACCATAGCTCGTTTGTGGAGTTAAAGAGCAGTGAAGGGGGTGTTACATGCTTTCTTACCCGAGGAAAATACACAGCAAACCTCATGCTTGAGAGAAGAAGAGGATTGTAGCTTTGTGTTGTTCTGTCGAGTCGAGTCGAAGAGGAAGAGGAAGGAGGATTTTCCTTGCATGTGTAAGGACTTCGATCGTGCCCTAGCAGGCGTCCAAGAAGAGAAAAGAAAGGTGAAGGAGAGACGCGAGTTTTCTGTGGGAGGAAGAAGAGTAGGTGGCTCCCGTGTGATCAAAGGTGAAGCTCTCTGGGGAAGAAGGCGACACATGCTGAGGGGTTTGTGTGCGTGGTTTAACTCGACTCAGTCTTTTTTAAAGGTAAAATATAATTTATTTAGATGATTATATATATTTTACCGTGTGATCAAAGGTGATTATATAATATTAATATAAAATTTTATTATTAGAACCTTTTGGTAAAATTTTTAGATTTTGGAGGGGAGTAGAAGGAAGTGAAGGGTGCGAGCTAGAGGAAGAGGAAGTTTGACGCAAACAAACTTTTGTAGGGAAATTTTAATTTATATTATAAATTTAATTAGGATTATATAAAATAAAGTAAAGAAATTTAATACTTAAATAATGAAAAGTTAATAGTTTATTAAAAAATTAAATTAATTAAATTTTATATTATGTTAGAATTTCAATTTTTAGGAGGGACGGCGTCAAGAAATCTAATAAAAGTTTAATCATCACAGAGATGTGTACTCGTACTTTTAATCTATAGTAATTGTTTATTTCTTCTCACTTAATGAACTTTCACATGCTTTAGTCTATTGAGATTTTCTTTTCTTTATCAATCATATTATAAATGATATATTTCGCTACTTGCTATCATGTAATGATGTATAATTTATATAATATGATAAATTGAATGTGATAATCACATAAATGATATGTTTATGTTGTCAGCTTGTATATGCATGACCAAATATGATTCAGTCACCTCTGGTTAGTATTAATGGGGGAACACTAAGGTACCCGTGCACGTATATGGAAAAAGATATCTATATTGATGTGTCTTAATTGACACAAATTTTTGTCGGTGCTTCTGTGATGATTGTACATATATAATATGATATTAATATGCTATTGATAAAGTAATGTTCTTTGAATAACATCAAATGCTTTATTGATTTATTAAAATATTGACTGGTATGCATATTACTTTTTTTTCTCCTATATTACTCTGGTTTATAAGTATGAGTATTCACTGACTCATTTAGCTCACAACTATTTTAAACTAACTTTTCAAGTAAATTTTAAGTGATTAAAAAATGAGTGATAGAATGGAAAACATTTATTACAGATGCGGATGAGGTAAAATTTAAATACCGCTTAAGTTATTTAACAACTCTTTCATTTGATTAATAGTTAGAGAAAATAAATGTGGAAAAATTTAATTCTCATCGTCTGGGCGTCTATTTCCGTCTTGGTTAATTCCATGCTCTGGGCCGGGACGTGACAAAAGCTCTGGAGTTTCCATGGCTTCATCTTCATTCCCATTGAGGGTTAAAGTCATGAAAGTAGAAAAAATTGAGTTTGAATGATCTTTCATCATTGGATAAAGTTTGGTCTGCATCATTGGGATATTAGTTCCCATAGGTGGAGTGGTCCTTGCACCATTGTAATTACATAAATATCCCTGGTTCTACATCAATTATAAACTCTGTCGTCGCCAAAAGCTTTGGAGTGAGTTGATTTAATTTATCTATGCATATCGATACCTTATTAGGTGTATTCCAATCCCCAAAATATTGACTTGTAGTGTTTCTTAGCATAACCCTTTATAAATTACAATAAGCTTATCAAATCAGGGTTTATGAACTGTTAAGTTTTTTTTTTAAATTAGGTTCGCTACTAACCGTTCTTAATCAAGTAAGCATTTTTTTAGTTTTTTATCGCCCACTGTATATTTAAAAGATTCTTGGCTAATGTCACAGAGCTATGTCTTTGTACTTGTTTTCTGCTTCGAGAAGAACTAAATTATATGTGCACATAGCAGTTATTGATTTACTAATTAACAACATGATTTTTTATATGAGTTTCTTTTAAATTCAGGTTGGGAATGGTCTCCATTGGCGTTATGCATTCTGGGGGGAGGCACTCTTGATGCTTCCATTTGCTATTTTTGGCTTTCTTATAAAGCCATTGCAGCTGAAAGGTAATAGTGTCTTGATGTACTTGTCTTATGGTTTTTAGGCTGAATTCTTTTTAAATAAAAAGTTTTATTTTTTCAGGTTTTTCTTCGTCAAAGCTCAATAAGGAGGAAGTCTTGGGTGAAATTGATGTTGCACATGGTACATTTGTCAAAGATAATATTGATTTTATTGTACAAGTGTGTTGTAGTCTAAGTAAATATTATTATTATTTTTTCCCTGGTATCATCATATCCTAGCACAAAATAATGCATTTTCCAGTCAAACACATCATAGTGCGATTATTTTCCATTTCATTGGGCTATGGTATTTATTATGTGGCTCGTACAACTACATATAATCTTTATTTTATGCCGTAATTTCTGATGAATAATGCTATTGAGTTGGATGTCATAATAAAGACTATAGTCCAATGAAATGTAAAATAATCTGATGAAATTGGGTACAAGTTTTGGGATTATCAGAATCATAAATTCATTAGGAGCAAGGATGTTATTTTTAATGAAATGAAAATGTATAATGACATGAATAGAACTCTGAATTGTCCATGAGTTATTTTTGAGGAGACCTCCAAATATGTTGAGATGGAAATAAATGCTGATAAAAAAGATGAAGAACTGAAATGTGCTCATTCTGATGAAGCACATCATGTTTTTCAGACACCTGCTACTGAAGTAGGGAGATCCAATGGAATCACACAACCAATACAAAGGTATTCTCCTTCTTTGTAGTTTTAATTGTTGATTGATGGTGTTGAACCAAAGTACTATGAAGAGGTCACTCAAGTTGAAGGCTCAAAGAAGTGGGAGTTTGTCATGACTGACGAGATGTAGTCACTAAAGTCAAATTAGACATGAGATTTGATTGAATTGTCTGATTATGCACAACAAGTGAATTTACGGACTGAAAAAAGAATCAAATGGTAGCAGACACTACAAGACGAGATTTGTTGTAAAGGGGTGTTTGCAAAAGCAATGAGTGAACTACACTGAGTTATTTTTGTCCGTAGTGAAAATGAAAGCTATTAGATTTTTACTGAACTTGATAGCAGTGAAAGATCTACATCCAAAGCAAATTGATGTGAAGACAACTTTCCCACCTGGTGACTTAGAAGTGGAGCTGTATATGGTATAGCTCCAAGGATATGAAGTTGGAAGAAAAGAAGACAAGGTCTGCAGATTGCGACAAGTCTTATGGTTTGAAGCAGGCTTCAAGATCGTGTTACAAGAGATTTGATAAATTTATGTTAGACAATAAGCACATTAACTGCCAAGTAAATCACTATTCGTTCATTAAATAGTCTAGTAATTGCTATATCATATTTCCTTTGTACACAAATGACATGCTGATTATAAAAGCATATATGGAGAAGATCAGAGAATTGAATGAGCTATTATCTAGGGAATTTGAAATGAGGGATTTAGATCAACCAAGAAAATCTTCAATTTGAAATCTACAGGGACATGAGTGTAGCTAATCTGAAGTTGTCTCAGAAAAAAAATGTTTAGAACGTCATACAAAGGCTTAACATGAGTAAGAAAAAACCAGTTTGCACCTTTTTAGGTAGTCAATTTAAGCTAAAGAATAATCACCTATGTTTGAAACAAGAGCAAACACAAATCATAAGAACTATGTATGCTTCAACACTTGGAAGCTTGATATATGCAATGATATATAAAAGACAAAATATTGCACATGCAATGAGAGTAATCAGCAAATACACGAGTAATTTAGACAAACATCATTGTGAGACAGTGAAGTGGATTCTTATATACTTGAGAGGAACAGTCAACACATGCAATGAGAGTAGTCAGCAAATACATGAGTAATTTAGACAAACATCATTGTGAGACAGTGAAGTGGATTCTTATATACTTAAGAGGAACAGTCAACAATGCATTTTATTTGGGAAGTGCTAGAATTAATCTACATGGATATGTAGACTTAGATTTAATATGAGATATTGATAATAGACAAAGTACAACATTTTTTATCCTCACTTTGGGAAACATAACAGAGAGTTGGGTTTTTAGCTTACAGAAGTTGGTTGCCTTTTTTAGTACAAACGTTGAGTGCATTGCTATCATTGAGGCTAGCAAGGGGATAATTTAGCTACTTGGCTTCATGACAAAGCTAGGCAAGGTGCAAGGGATTGAAAAACTTCATAGTGACAATATGAGTGTTATTTATCTAACAAAATACATTGTTTTTCATGTTAGTACAAAACACATTTAGCTAAGGTACTATTTTATTTGTTCGTTTCTAGAAGATACTCAACTATCTTTGGTGAAGATATATGCTACTCAAAATTCTGCAGACATGTTGACTATGATTGTTGCAATTGAGAAATTGAAGTTATATTTGGTTTCAATTAGAGTTCAGAAAGGTCGAGACTTGTGTTGAGCCATACTAGATTACATTTGATATAGATCTAGAAGAGAAGAATTGATGGGCAATCTGTCTCCAAGTGAAAGATTGTTAGATATGAAGCTTGATTGCTGGTGATCAATGCTTTACTCAAGCAGGGAGATAGTATCTTGTATGAAGGGGCAAACTGGGCAACCCTCGGTCTGGGAGCAGTGCCAATGGGGCACCCCTATGCCAGTGCAGGCACCCCTGCCAGTTCAGGCACCGTAGCGCCAGAGGAAGCATTGTCGTGCCCAACCAAGCTTGTTTCCAATATCCGAAATAGAGCTCCCGAAAACATGGTACTCTGCCTTCAACCAAATTTCTGCAATTCAGAATTTAAAATCTTCATTTTTCAATGTGGAGATACAGATGAGCAGAAGAACAAGCGCTCACTGAAGTTGAATTTTGAGAGTTTTCTTGTGCGAAAGAGAAGAGTTTTGAGACTTCCAAGATTGTAGAGAGGATTGAGTGTGGTGTAATTTATACTATTCTTTACTTTTCATAGTGGATTTCTTAGTATGGTGTTGTTTTTTGATTTTTTTCCATTCTCAGATTTTTTTCTGGTTAAATATTTGTTTCTTTGCATTTGTTGTGCTTTAATGTTTGTGCGCTTTTGCTTCGGATCTCTCGAATCAGTTTTCATGATTCTTTTGATGTTTGATCACAATATTCACTTATTGCTTAATTGTATTAACTAAAATGTGTTGTTGCCTTCAAACTAGGCTTGCTAAATGTTTAGCTTTTGTATAGGAGTTGTAAAGTGTATTTTAGTCCCATAGCCTATAGAATTGTCAGACTAGTACCCCTACTCTTTTTTTAATATGGGCTGAAATAGTACTCAGGGAGGATTACTTTAGCCTTCGTTAAAATTTAATGGGACTAAATGGACGCTTTTATAGACTCTGAGGCCAAAATATTTTTAAAAGTTGTGCCCATATTCAGTTATCATAAAGGATGCAACTTTATATTGTCCTTTTTTTGGAACTTGTATTAATCCCAAGTAAAAAATTTAGAGCTGTATGTTATATCAAGAGAAAGTTTACTTTTGTTATTTCTTGTTGTCTTCATGAAACCGAGATTGAATCCCTTGTGTTTTTCTCCAGTTGTGACTCTTTTTTCGCTTCTTTGCAGGCGAACATAATTCAAAACATGCAGCAGCAGGAAGTTGTCATGATACCAGAAGAACCAATACAAAATCAAAGAATTGTTCCTTGTATGTTAACTCAAAATTTTTAGTTGTACTACCTGAAGTCTTTATGCATATTGCATACTTTTATATGTTTTAATTTTCTTAGTGTGCATGATGTTCAAAATTTGTCGTTGACTTGCATAATATTTATCCTTGTATGCTTTTGGTGTAGAGGATCACATCAGTCTCACTCCCTTTAAGTGGTGCTAATTGTGAGGTAGATGAGCGTTGTGTTAAATGAGTAAAGTGTCAAAATAGTTTTTTGATTATTTACATGGTATTAGAGTTTATGAAAGTGTAAAATCAATCCTAATACTTTTCTAATATGGGCCGAAATTGTCCCAAAAAGAACTATTGAAGAGCCTGTGATTAAATTTAGACTTTTATAAACTTTGAGACTAAGATGGCTCCTAGGAAAGAGCCGGGAGACTATTTTGGCTTTTTTCTCCATTCTAAACTAACCATTATTAGTCCATAGCCTTTGATATCTCCTTAATGGTAAATCATTAGTGTTATGCATGTAAATATCTCATCAATTTTTTTTTATCAAATCTTTTATGTATGATGTGTTCGCATGACAATACATTTTGCTCTGCATGCATTGATTAGTTTTCTTAGCATTCAACTTTTCATGATGTCTAGCCACGCAAGGGGTTATTGTTTCCAGAAACTATCATTTACTATTTACTTTTTGGTTAGAGTTCATCAGTTCTATAGTTATTTAGGATGAGTTTGAGGTGGTTGTTGCTTTCAAGAAAGTTGCTGATGAGCTGCTTTCTAGAGAAGCAGCTTTTCAGGTGCTGTCAGAAAGTTGCTGATGAAGAAGCGGTTGTCTGTTTGAGAAATCTGTTGTGTTGTTATTTCTGCTAAGAAAAACAGTTTTTCTCATATATATATATATATATATATATATATATATATATATAGTATTGAAATAAGTGCGCTTTTCAGAATATTCAGAATTAAATAACAAAAAAAATTTGTACTGCTAAAAAACTGACATTCTAGTCTAAAATACTCTAATACATAAGAAAATGATTAGCTATTTGAAACAAATGACTATAATAATGAGAACAACAATAGTAATCGACAAACATAGAATGATGTTTGACTTGAAATCTTGATATTCAAGTCTTTGAGACAATCTCCTCTCCATCGCGGCATCTCTCCTTTATTGATCACAGGAGGTACCTACACACCAAAAGCAGTCATGATCTGTAGGAGTCTTGTTTTTGGGACAAGAATAAAATCTAATCTTTTCTCATTGTTATCTTCTCTCCTGGACTAGCATTGAATACACATGTCACTACAATAACAGAGTGGAACTTTCGAATTGCTTGATGATCCTGAGCTCGTACTTGTTATTATAATACAATTTTGCTCTAATTAAAAAAAAGTTAAAGTAATACAATATTCGAGAAATTTAATAAAAAATAGAAACATTCTTAAAATTAAGAATTAAAGTTTATCGGTGCAAAAAATGCACAACACAATTTATCATATATATTTTGAGGAAATACATTCAGAGAAATTCATGAAGGTGAAATATGAATCATCAACTACAAATAACTAGGTGATGTGACATAAGTTAAGATTATTGAAGTCACCAAAGACCAGTAATCTCTTATTTCAACTATAATATCTTCTTGACACCTTCTCAGAAGCGTTGTACTTGTTCATCCTACATTTCTCTTCTTGTACCGAAGGTTCGACTTGATGTTGGTTAGCTTCCTTAAGCTTGTAGGTAGGATCGTCTTCTAAGACCTTGAAATCGATATCATCTCAGGGTGGAAGCCTCTGTATAAAATTACATAGCGCAGTTGTTATAATAACTATTTTGACCTATTTTTTAAAATAATATGTAAACATATCTCGGAGTATGACCTAGTTCTTAATCCATAAACCGAATGCTCGCTCGATAACACTGCATAATGACGAGTGTCTTTTGTTGAACAACTCATTCCTCCATCTAATCACTTGATTGTTGCGCTCAAAGTGAGGAAGGTGATATCTCGTGTTGAAAAATAGCTTAAAAAAAAACTCATTGCGTTAGATATCCCGAATCGACAAGATAATATTTTTCTAAATATCAATAACATTACTAGATTAGTTCAAACAAAAATATAATAGTGACAAATTAGTTAAAAACGATATCTTGAGGAGGCATTGAGAATTTGTATTTGGGCCGTCGGATTGCAAATTTAAATATTCTGTTGTAGTGTGTACTCCCTTCCCAACCAGTCATTATGAATGTGAAACACATTCTGAAATCACTTACTGCTAATATGTTCTGTGTAGCAGCTCTACACCTACCAATATAGGTTATCTTTTACACGCGTTTGTTAACATGTGTTCCATCAATTGCTCTTATGAAGTCCTTATTGTATAAAAAGGCAATTTAAGTTATTTATAACTTTTCTATGATTAATTGAAGGACGAATAGAGAGTAAGATCTATACCTTGAACAATGGTATGTACTCAGATCGCTATGAATTTCCCGAGGTGTATGAGCAAAAGATGGGTCCAATGGTTTTACGTGGTTCGTAGCCATTTTAACTTGAGAGTTAACCTCGAGATGGAAATACTTGTTATTTGTCTTTGTAGAGTGTTGGAAATGTTCAAACGTTGCACGAATGGACTCATTGTATGACATAATTAATAGTGTGATAGCTATGACTTCTCTTGATGTAATTCATGAAGATTCATGCAAACAATATTTGGATTACAATACATCTAATAAATCACAAAAAAATAGCTTTTGATATAAAAAATATGTTGTGAATTCAGGTTGGATGAGCTTTCATTAGTTTACCAACCAATTTGTCACTCACAGATTACGATAAGACAATGTGTCTTGCAAATGTGTCTCTGGTGGGACTCATGAACCAGACAAACTGTGCTGATCTCCTCATCATTTAGTGGCTCAATTTATCTAAAAGAATAATATTAAGTTTATTTCAAAAGAACATGTTATACTCAATGCAGTTAAATGCTCGAAATGCGTGCAATGAAAGTTTTAAAACTCCAGAAATCCAGAAAAAGATCAAACGTCAGAAATATACACACAAGCTATATGCTATAACAAAAATTTTAAATACTATAAATAGTCACTCTGTCATAGTACCAACAACTAAAATAAAAACACCTAACTAGTTGGACTATCTTTAGAAAGTAGGGTGAAGAAAACTTCTCACTTGTTTTGATCCTCTAGAAGTTCTACAACAAATAGTATAGGGGTTTGTCCTCGAAAATTTTAGGAATTGAGTCCAGTAGCTTGACAACATTTTTCATTGTTGGGTATGCATGGAGAGCAGTGTGGGCACTCGAAGTAATGTTGGTGCAGTTTGTCTTCAGCTATGATATCTGCTGGGATAGGTGAGATGTCTCAACGTATCTTTTTTCCTTTTTGTGTTGAGGGTGCAACTCACTTGAGTGACTGGACTTCTCTTGCTCCCTTTCTTCTGGTTGTTCCTCGTAGACCTCGTTCGAATGAGCACGTTCAGGCTCATCCAAATTAGAGATGGGCTCTTCTATTGTGGCCTATAAATTGACCCCTATTACTACAACACTATGGAATATAATATCTAGCTTTTCCTACTATTCTGGGTAAAACCTACGATGATAAATTGGTCTTCTAAGATGCAAAATTTTAATTTAAGAAATATTGAATATAAGATGTTCTACTCGTTGAAATATATTTTTGCCACAATTCCTCAGGTGAATCAATTGTTTTTAAGTCGATATGAGGTTTCATCCTAAAACAGTGACCCCTATATTGAGCTCCTTCCACAACTTTCAATCATTTTTAAGCTAATCTCATTTATTTTTCAACTGAATTTTGTCGTACAGTCTTCTAATTCTTTTTGAAAAGAGTTTGGTTATTTTTTTGTCAACCTTTTTTATTTAAATGTGGTTGGTTTATTGGTATTTTCTACCTCTTTTAAGCATAAATTATAAAAAATTATCTTCGTCTTCCTATCCCAAATAGCGGATGTCACACATCCTTTTTGTTTACCCATATGATATCTGAGTAAAAACAGAAATGCATCAACATAATTTGGTATGTAAAATAATAATAGATGAATCTAAGCAAACATATGTCAAATAAAAAGTAAAAATAGAGCTCATAATCAGTTCATAGATGTCAAAGATAGCTCTATCTATGATCACCAATTGTTTAATGTAGGCATAAAGACTAGACAGTATTTGTGTCAAATTAGAATGACAATTTTTTTTCCACACATTTAGTAATTGGTTGAGTCATTTGTTATGTTTTTTCATCATCGCTCTAATAAACATTTCACAAGAAGTGTGAAATGTGTCCACCAAATCGCATTCCGAAAGGGTCATCATAAACGGAAACCAACAACCAACTGGTCTATAAAACATTTAAAGTAATATGATCATGTAAATCTTCCAAGCAAACCATGCAATGCTCATCTGTTTGTTTCATATTTCTTTGTTGTTTTATTTTGTTTGGATAGATATGTGAGCACCTGTTTTTCAGTTTTTTTTTTTAAAATAATGCTTGTCGAATTGCTTGCTCTCTCTTCGTCCTCGTTGTGGAGTAATATTTTTTGGGGATAATATTGAGCACTTTATCTTTTTTGTAGTTTTCTTCTACTTAGACTTTTATAAGAATTGCATATATTTTGTTGTACATTTAAAGATTGCATGATATACAAGTTACTAGCATCAGTAGAAACAATGACATGAAATATATATGAGCAATGTTCATTTGTCCATTTCAGAATTTTTGATGTGCTTGTTATGCATATCCATGCACTAATGTGAACCCTCATAATACATGTCAAATAAGATACCATAACCAATTTTATGTTTCTATCGCGCTAGCCAATTTAGATCCTCGAGACAACAATTAGAGCTCAGTAAGATCTCTTAACCAAAGAAAACTCATCCATAATTACGATTTTCCCAAATCGAATATGCACTAGAGCGTGTTCTCTGACAATAGGTAGTATGTGTGGGAAAATAATCTCGCCAATTTAAAATTGACAAGTAGTGATCGGTTGAGCTCTTTAATAGTTATTTTCCATCATCACTCTAAATGACATTTGATTTTCATCCCTCATTTAATATCTTTTTCGACATATATTCTCAATGAATGCATATGCATGGTAGTTACACATAAAATTATGAAAGAAACAGATAAACAATGCTGAAATGTACTGCATTCTATTGTTTCTGTTGTTTGATCATGCAAACTTTAAATATACAACAAAACATATGCAGTTCTATCCTTGAAAGTCTCAACAGAAGAAAACAGTTAAAAAAAAGAAAGCAGTGCTCAACATTCTCCCCTTGGGATATTACTCGACTTAAGGAGGAGGCAAGACCAAGCAATTCAACTAGCATAATTTGTCAAACAACTTAAAACTAGCGCTCACATATCTATCCAAATAAAATAAAACAACAAAGAACTGTGAAACAAAGAGATGAGCATTGCTCATATATATTTCTTCCCATTTTTACTGCTCATTGATCAGAACAGGTCAGGATGTTGGTAACTTATCGATCATGCAAAATTCAAATGTGCAGCAATGCACATACAATTCTAATTATAGAAGTTTTGGCAGAAGAAGACTATAAAAAAAAGAAATAGTGTTCAACATTTTTTTCAAAAAATATTACTCCACGATGAGGATAAAGTCAGAACTTACAATTTTCGCCAGCATAATTTGTTAGATATTCAAAATCGGTGCTCATATAACTATTCAAATAAAATATACCTACAAAAAAAATCTAAAACAAACATATGAGCATTGCTCATATATAATTTATCTCAATGTTTTTGCTGATTCATTAGAATAGTTAAGGATGTTGATAACTTATGTATCATTCATACTTCAAATGTACGACAAAACATATGCAATTTTATTTATAAAAGTCTCAGTTTTACAAAACTAAAAAAAGGAAATAGTGCTCAACATTCTGAGTAATTTGGGCCAACATAATTTGTTTGGAATATTGAATAAAAGTACTCATATGATTATCCAAATAAAATTACCAACAAAGATATTTGAAACAAACAGATGAACATTGCTCATATATATTTCATCCCATTGTTTCTGTTGATTGATTATGACAGGTAAGGATGCAGCTAACTTATCTATAATGCAAACTTTCAAAGGTGCAGCAATTATTTGCAATTCTATTTGTAAAAGTCTGATATTTAAAAAAAAAACAACAGTGCTCAACATTCTAAGCAATTCGGGCAACATAATTTGTTAGAAAAATTAAAAATCAGTGCTCATATAACTATCCGGGCAAAGTAAAACAACAAAGAATTTTGAAACAAACAGATGAGCATTACTCATATTTCACTCCATTGCTTCTAGTGATTGATTTGAACAGGTAAAGATGTTGATAATTTATCTATCATGCAAACTTTTAAATAAACAACAAATCAAATGCAATTCTATTTTTAAAAGTCTTAGAAAACCTAAAAAAAAGAAGCAGTGCTCAACATTTTTTCTCAAGATATTACTCCACACTGAGTAGGAGTTAAGAGTAAGCAATTCGGGCAGAGCATAATTTGTCAGAAAAACTGAAAAAATGTGCTCACATATCTATCTAAACTAAATAATCCAACAAAGAAATCTGAAATAAATAGATAAGCAGTGCTCACATATATTTCATTACATTGTTTCTATTGATTGATTAAAACATGTAAGGATTTTACTAATATATCTATAATGCAAACTTAAATCGTGCATCAAACCATATGCAATTCTACTTTTAAAAGTATCATATAAAGTAAAGAAAAGAAACAATATTCAACATTATCCCTTCAATCTACATTGAGGAGTAGACAAGAGCAAACAATTATGCCAGCATAATTTGTCAGAAAAACTAAAAATCAGTACTCATATAACTATCCAAATAAAATAAACCAACAAAAAATTTGAAATAAAAAAGTGAGCATTGCTCATATATATTGCACCCCATTGCTTCTACAAATGGATTAAGATGTTACTAAATAGTCTATCTTGCAAACCTCAACTTTGCATCAAAGCATATGCAATACGCCTATAACATCAAAACTTTCACAGAGAAAATAAGAAACGCAGAGGTAGGCGGCGAATAAAGCTAAAAAAAAACCATAGAGGAGAACACTTCACCAGAAGGTTTCAGCAAGTCGTCTGCGTCGAATGAGGGAAGGGAGTAGAACTAGGTTTCAGCCTTAGCGATATGGGTGAGAAAGGAGGAGTGGCGAGGGTATATGCCAGGATATGAAGTGGGATTACCAGAAATCCAAAGTGGCAACGACTTCAAAGGAACTTTACAACGGAGCTCCAACTGCGGACCACACCCTCCCTCTTTTGTTTCTGCGTTCAACTCGATGCGACCTCCGACTGGCGTAACGCTGGCGATAAAAGGGGAATCAATAGCCGCTTCTGCTTCTGCAAGACGTAAAAACCGCAGCAACTGGGTCCCAAACAGACCCTTAAAATCATGGGTGATGATTCATTTTTAACGCTTTTCTCATTTAAAAATTTGAGCTTTCCTTCCTGCAGTGATTTCTGCAGATCCGCTTTTTCTTTTGAAACATGTAAATTTTTTTTAGAAGGCTTAATTCAATTATAAAATATTTTGCCTGTAAAAATACTCAAAAAGCTGAAGGTGTAATTGTTTTGAAATAATGCATCGGTTTTTTGAAATATGGAATTATATTTTTGCAATGATTTGTTTTCTTAGCAAGCCATTGTGCGTGCCTAGCGATGCAAGAGGAAATTATTGACAAAAACTATTATCTATTAATTTTCATTTGCCTCATCTTTATCATTTATATAATATTTAAAATCACGGGTAATGTTTTCTTTTAAAACATTTTTTGAAAATTTTGAGTGCTCCTCAGCCTGCAGGACTTTTCGCAGTCTCTGAAACAAACCATTAGGGATCTAATTTGACAACAGCTTTTTGGTTTAAGAGCATGAACCATATTAGTTGACCTTTTAATGCTGTTGAATAGTCTTTGAAGAGACTCATCGAGTAGAAACCACGTGAACAGAGAGATAAAGGAACCCCACCTATTTGGGTTCACCAAAGGGCCCGGTCCTAGAAATTTCTAGAATCAATATTAATTCACTAGTTTTTCTCAGTACAAGAACAATGAAAATTGATTTTAAAAAAAACATCACAAAAAAGAGAAGCTTTTAAGCAAAAGCGCGTTTTAAAGTTTTACATATCTATTTGAAATATTTATTTTTGGGAAATTAACATATCTACCACACTTAACTCAATTGACGTATAATATCTACCACACTTAACTCAATTGACCTTTTGAAATATTTATTTTTGGGAAATTAACATATGCAGCACACTATTCCTATGTATTTACATATCTCGCACTTATAGTTTCATATTCACATACATAGCACTTTGGTGTTTTAAACCAATGCATTAAAAGATGTATTTCACCTTAAAAAGGTGGGAATAGTGATATTTTTTATGTGATTTTAAAAATTTGAGTGATATTTGTGAGATATGCAAATACATAAGTAGTGTTTGATATGTATGTAAATGCTCCTATGTTTTTTTGGTCATCTTTCTCTAGTTTAGTTATTTGAGGGCTTTGGCTCCAGCACAATGTGTAGAGTTCGATGGTCAACATAATTGAATGTGTTTTTTTCTTCGGCATTCAACTTTACTATAAATATGTTTGTGCATGCTTATGTGTGCAAACATATGTTTTTCAATATTTTGTCAAAAGTGCATGTGACATTTCATGATAATTGTGTCCCATATACCAGCAATTTTCTCTTTTAAAATTTCTTGCAGTTCTGGGATTGTTCAAAAATTTTCAACTCAAGTTACTAGATTTGGGAGAGATATGAAGTTGCTCTTGGGGGAAAGAGTTTATGTCATAAATGTTCTCGGTACTTTTCTTCCCTGAATTATCTTTTATACATTTTCTGACAATTTCCTCCATCTGTATTAACTTAGTGCTAGATTGACTTAACTGCTATGTAGTTTTACTCCATGTACTTGCCAAACTTCTAACAGTGAATGATGGTATCTAATGTGCTGCAAAGAATTTCATCTATCCTTAGACTGTTTCACAATGCTGTATGAACTGTTATGCCATTTACAATTTGAAGCACCGGCTTCCCTTTATTCAATAAATATTACTGATTAACTAGTAGTTATTGTTTATGATGGTTATTAAGGCCCATATCCTTTCTTCTTTTAAATTTTCCATTATTTTGGTCATAATATGACAATTATTTGTATTGTTATTCTTAGACTGGTAAAACTAAGAAAATATGTCACAAAAAATTCTTTGGCTTTAGCATCAAATTCCCTTGTAAACATTGCTGATCATCAGCATTCGTTTAGATATGCTTTAGAATAGGATGTTTATTTTTGTAAATATTATTAAGGCCATATCCACTTCATTTAATGTTTCAATTTTGTCTTACATTGCTGCCCTTGAGACGTTATCTTTAGTTGCTGAGAGACTTAAAACTGAAAAGAGATAAAGAGATGGCTTCTGAACAATATAAAGCGGTTACAAAATTTCTGCAGACTGCTTCAGCATCAAATTTTATATCCCAAGCTCTACAACTCATCAATATATCTTTAAAAGAATGATCCTTACAGTATTGTATTTCTTATTACCTGCTATACCTGGATTATGATGAAGTTACTGAGAGAAGGTCTATGTCTTTTCAGGCTATATAACCTACAACTTTGTTCTAGGAGCTTATTCCTATTGGGGACCCAAGGCTGGTCAGGACATTTATCATATGGTGAGTTACTATATTGTGCAGTGACCTGATTTAAATGCTCCTCAACATTTCTCAGATATTTTATGGTTAGGGCATTTACATACATACCACCAAATTCCTATGTATTTTCATCTCTAACTCAACTTTATTTAAACATGCATGTTAAATTAAAAAAAGAAAAAAAATCCTCCAACGGTTTCCCTTATTGTGACCCTGGGCACAAAATGGCTTTAGAACATTTTGATGAATATAACTGAGAAATTATATAGAACATATTGATACTCTGGTCAATATTTCGTTTCACCTGAATTCCTATTATTTGGCAGAGAGTGTGCACTTTTGCAAAATAAAAATATTGTCTTGCATATAATGCAAAAATCTGAAGTAGCATGTCATTTAACTGTCTTCAAGTTGCTTCAATAACTTGCAAGTCTTCATATGATTGTACATACCAGTTTGTAATTACCCTACCTGAATACAGGCGTTTCTAGCGTTTAGGAACAATTTCTATCGGTTTGCTGAAGGCAGGAAATGTTTTTTTATGCAGCGTCAACTAGTGGTTATTTTTCTTATGTAAACCTTTGCCATCTATGTTGCAGTGGGTAACCTAAGGGCTTATTTGGGATCAATTTTGGGTTTTATTTTTGTTTTTTTTTTTTTGTGTTTAAAAAAATTTATTTGATGTTTTTTTTATATATTTTTATTTTTTCGTTTAAAGTGTTTTTAAGAACAATTATATCTCAAATAAATATGTCAAACATGTTTTCCTTCAAAGCAAAACCTAAGCAAAATAAAATAAAATAAAAAATAGAAAATAGAATATAAAATGATTCCAAATGGCCCCTAAGTGTTGGGCTAATGCGCTCCACCTATATCTCATCGACTGCTCAGTTATAGTTTAGTAGGAATGAGCCTCAGCTTTTGCAATTGGAAAATGTATAGAATAAGGAAGTTGGCAAACTATGTTTATGTGCCGCTTTCTGTCACTCTTTGGTTCTCAGAGTTTGTAAGCCTGAGGCCATTCCTTTATATATATATATGTTTGTTTTCTTTGAAGTTCATTATTACACAATCTTTGATGTTATTTCCTGATTAATTGCAGGCGCTTCTTGAGCTTTCTAAACTTCTTTTATTTGATTGAATCAGAACAATGCAGATTTGATGTTTGGGGGAATAACAATAGTATGCGGAATCTTTGGAACTTTAGCTGGTGGTTACATACTTGATCGGATACAGTCTACACTCTCAAATGCCTTTAAGGTTGCTACTTCTACATGCTAGATGATGATTCGTGGAATTTTTCTTTGTAAAATGCAATCAAAAGCCATGAAATGATGAGCTATTACATTATAATTTGGGTTGAGTTGCACATCATGTACAGCAATAGAAGGCTGATGAACTATAACATTTGAAAAATTTAACAGCTTTCTCTGAAAATGACCTAGAGGTGGTTAGAAGTGACATATTATTATCCTTGATCATGTGCAATATGCCACTGTAGTATACTCCATGGGGATCACTTTTGTGCTAGAAAATTCATAGATGAGTTCATCTGTTGAATTTACCAAAGTGAAAAGCGTCAAAATGATCCCCTAACTCTTTAAGGGGGCTGTTTTAGTTTTATAGTCTATAGTGTGCAACCAGTCCCAAAAACCTTTAATATGGGTTGAAATAGTCCCCAGGGTGGACTATTTTAACCCCCATTAAAATATTATGGGAACTAATTTGGCACCTTTTATTGACTATGAGACTAAAATAATTCCATGTAACTAGTCAGGAGGCTATTTTGACACTTCTTTATCACCCCAGTAGGACTATTTTAACCCCCATTTACCAAATTTCCCTTTTTTTCTTGGCTGTTGCTTATTCTTTTCGGAATTGCTTTTATTGAGTTAAACCTAAGAACGGCAGACATAGAGCATATGAAGGCAGCGTATATTTATCACCCACTATTGTACTGATCAGCTGTCAATATCTTTTTGTCCTCTTTTTTAGGTTTTATATTGAGTATGTGATAGTTTTGTATGATCATACGATAAAGAGTTCTTTTGCAATTTATGGTTTAAGTTGATCAATCAACAATTTTCTATGTTATTTACACACTAGTCTCTTACTGTTGGCTAAAAGGATTAAAAAGTAGACTTAATGCTTTCTTTGTATAGGCATACTTGTCTTTCAAATCACATGTTTTCTCATTATTTTGCAATTTAGGGTTCTTTAGTTAAAACAAGTTTTGTTCGTATTGATGTTACTAATTTTATTAATTATTTATTTTCCATTACTAATCAGAATTAGACTTGTTGTGCCAGATTCTCTCTGTGGCAACTTTTCTAGGGGCAAGTTTTTGCTTTGGTGCCTTCTGCTTCAAAAGCTTGTATGGATTTATAGCTCTTTTTAGTGCTGGAGAGCTTCTGGTCTTTGCAACGCAGGTATGAACCAAAAACTTTAGCCGCTGTGGGTTGATGTCCTTGTTGAATCTGTTAACCGGTCCTTTGAAACGAAATTTTACATCTTGTTTTGTACCCTTGTTAATATATGGTTTTATTCTTTGACCGTTTGGTGCCTTTGCTTTTGTGTATATTTTCCACCACTTGCCATCATATTTTTTTCTTCTCTATTTGACTTTCTAATTTTTCTTATATATTTAGATTAAAGGCTGATAATATCTCCGAAACTTGAACTTATCTATGAAGTTTACTTCACTTGAAATTAAAATATACGTGCCCCAACTCTAAGGTAGTTCACTCGAAATAAATTCAATTCACTTCCAAATGTACTATCACACACACACACACACACACAGTATATATATATATATTTGTGATTTTTAATGAAAAAATATTTATAAAATTAATATTCTTTAATTAAATCAAATCAAAAGCCACTTTCTATTTAACTCAAACTTGGCTTGAGTTGCAGCGATCAGTATCTAATATTTAGCATTTTGTTTGGCTTGCTCAAATTAGACTCTCAACGTCACCCCAATTTGGATAATTTGACTCTCAACATCACCCCTAATTTGGATTCATGTAGCTCTTCTATTTTTCTCTTAGTTTATTGTATTGTTGTATGCCATTTCACTTATAATTTTTTTATTTTCTTATGAAAATATTTTTCGAATGTTTTAAAGATGTATGAAAAGTTTCACATTAAATAAAGACATTGAAAGGGTGCATCACCTTATCTAGTTCCTTGCATCTCGTCATCTTTATTTATATGTGATGGCTTCTTCTTTAAACTACATAGATTTATCATTGTGTTTCATTAGCTGTAAAATTAACCTATTTAGGTTATAGTTTTTATGAAAATTAATTAGAACCATCTGATTCGTTTAAAACTTTGTAATGGGTTTTCTTGTAGGCTATTGTGTATAATTGCGATCATTTTTCTTCATGATCTGCCTTCAACATTTGTTTATCTTACAGGCTCCTGTGAATTATATCTGTCTTCATTCCGTTAATCCTAGCTTGAGACCACTATCTATGGCAATGTCAACTGTTTCAATTCACATTTTTGGTGATGTCCCATCGTCACCGTTGGTTGGAATTTTACAGGTCAGTTTTGGTCTTTCTAATGTCTACATACATTTGCGGTCAATGTAAATTTCATTTGACTCTGGAGAATTCCAAACTTAATTCCATTAATGATTTCATAAGATGGCGCCTCCCCCTTAATAAAGGAAAAAATATAAGGCAGTCAAAAAATATGGGATAGCCGATGGCCTATGACTATGGCTACATAATGCGGTTTTTATATCAGGGAAAAATTGCGCTTCATAACTTTTTATTGATTTATTATTATGGTTTTGCATTCTAATGCTTTGAGAGCATCGTTTTGCATTGTAATGTTTTGAGAGCATGTTTTAATTTTGGAATATTTGCATACATGCCACTCAGTTCCTATGTATTTACATATCTAACACATAAACCTCAATTTTTACTCACCTTGCACCTTGTCTATGCATGAAAAGTTTTATTTCACTTCTAAAAGCTGAAGTAATAGTATTTTTGATATGATATGAAAGATTTGACTGGTATTATTGCAAAAATCCAAGTTTAGGTGTTGGAACCATAAATACATAGGAATTTGGTGGTATTTATGTAAATGCTCCTTTATTGTTTTCACTTTTTATGAATTTTTTTAATGGAGGAACATTTTGTTGGATATTGAATTGAAAATGTTTTGCTTGCTTACTCACCTCATGGAAATATGTGTTGATGGGACAGGATCACATTAAAAGCTGGAGAAGTAGTGCTCTTATATTGACATCTATTCTATTCATTGCTTCTGCTATATGGTTTGTAGGTATGTTTCTTCAAAACCTTTAATCATCATTTATAGCTGCCTCATTTGTTAAGCAGACATTGTTTTGTTTAATCTAACCATTTTTTTCTCTATTCCTATTCTTATTCAACTTGCATTCTGAGAAGTTGGAAAACAAATTGTTTTTTTTTAGTTTCTCAATGTAGCAGTAGATAAAAGGATATTTTTAGCTGACAAGAACTTTTTGCTGATAATATACATCGATACGAACACGAGGATACAAACACATAATGCATATTAAAATTACAAAAAATATGAAGTAATGATAAAAACATAACCATCATTATTTTTTAGGGTGGGCAAAATTATTCAATTGCCTAGACTATATAGAAAAAAAAAAACATTAAATTTTACTATTTATATATATAAATTGCAAATTCTAGGAGGGCAATTGCCCGCTATGGACAATACCTGCTTTCGCCCCTGGTTTTGTGGATGTTGATAATATGTAATTTGAAGATGCCAACGAGTCCATAAATTAGGTGGGTGAGAAATAGAGTAAAGTAACTAAGATTGAGAAGGATTTCAACAACTTGAGAAAATTGGATGAGGAAGAAGATGGAATAAGAAATACAAAGATAAAGAAAAGAATTTACCACATCTGTTTCATTCCTCCCAATATCTCCAATTGGATGCATATTTATAGATGTACAATGATTAACAATTCATTGATACTAATTCATATCTATGTACTACATTTCTTAATCAATTACAAAACTAATCAACACATTCTCAATATTCCTATCGTTAATAATAGGAAATTTTAAATAAACTTGAAAGTTATTTCAAGAGCATTTCATTTGTCCTTCAAGCTTAAATGTCTCGGCATATCGTGCCATATTTTGCATGTGTCAAATACCACATACTTCAATATTATGAAAGAGGATTTACACCCATAGCACTCAATTTTTATGTTTTTACATATTTAATTCATAAGTTTCAGTTTTTAAGTGCATGTCACTTATTCCTATGCATGAAAATGTATATTTCACTAATTTAAAGTTATATGATCTGAAAGATTTGATAGGTATGTATGTAAATGTCCATGATATTAAAAAATGTTAGTGCATCACCCTCATCTTATGGTAGTGCCACATCTTTCTCCTAATTATATGAAATGTTTATTTATATTCAGGTATCTTCCTTCATGCCGTCGATCGATTTAACGAAGCCAGTGAGCATGATGTTCCTCCAATTCAGAGATCCAACCAGACACCATTACTCGACGATAATGGCGAGGGTTTGCAGGAATTGGCTTAGGGAGATTGGTGAGTGAGAACTGGTGAAATGTTTGTATCACCCAAATAACTTATTAATCTTTTTCTATCCATTTGATTTCCATAACGGTCTATAGAAACATAACTGCTTAAAGCAGCACCTCCTCAAGTTCTAATTCATCAATTTTAGTTTGTACATACTTTTTTTATTTTCAGTTATTATTATTAATATTTTTACCAAGTTTATATAGTTCTGTATATAAATTTCATTCAAACTTTCAAGCTCGGTTATGCCGGAATATATTAATTAACAGTAACACAACTTGTCTATGATGTATTTTCTTTATATCCTCCTTTGGACCGTTAGTTCTATTCGGGATAAGTGATGGCTCATTTTCAATGTACATTATGTAAATCTGCCTAAAAATTAAAGAAGATTTACATACATGCCACTCAATTCGAACATATTTACATATCTAAATATTCAAACTTTAATTTTGACATAAATGTCACTTTACAATGCATTAAAAAGATAGGTGTATTTTACTACTTGATATTTTTTGTTTTGATGTAAAAATTTGGTTGGTATAAGTAAAATCATAGAATTTGTGTGGCATGTATGTAAATACCACAAAAAAAAAGCGCAAGATCACATTGAAAAATGCGCAAACAGCCATAAATGTATAGAAGTCTTATTTCTGATGCCAATTATTGTCTTTCCTGTACTATTTATGCACAATTAAGCATAAATCTATGGCGCAGAACTAAACATTCTGGCAATTGAAGATACCAACACCTGTAACACTAACTTTTTACCCATCACCAATTTCTCTTGCCGCCTGCACGTTAAAAGAGACCTACTTTTAAAATGCTCATCATTTTATTTAGACATGTGATATAATTAAATATAATTTATTTTAAATATTTTAGAATTATTTGATTGAATGTAAAATAATTAAATCTCATCTTTAAGAGAAAAA
>NEWO01000024.1:2677997-2694158 GCA_003013225.1 Phalaenopsis aphrodite | reverse complement strand
TCCGCCGTACTCTGCTCTCCGTCTCCGGCCGCCGTTTCTTCACCCAAAACACTAGAAACCGCCGGCAGCGGATCGCCGGCGCCGCTCTACCGTTTGTATGTCAGATCACAAGATTTGAGCTTGAAACGCCAAACGGGGCACGAGTTGCACTTTTCTAGCCACGATACAATGCAGTTTTTATGATATTGATGCCCACATGGCAGCTTCTTTGCCTCCTCCCCGATCTTGAAATTTTCAATGCAGACAGAGCACTGCACTTCGCCCGAAGCAAGAAGTTCCTCCGTCAACTGGAAGTCCGGAAGCACGACAATGGCTGACGGAGGCGTAGACTGAGGGGCGGATTGAGGATCGTATGAGCTGCTATAATGGTAAGAAAGAGGAATAGCTTCATGCTGGAGGACTCTGCAGTTGATGACGGCGTCTTCGCTGATACAATTATCTATGAATCTTTTGATCAATTCAAATGAGATGTAGGATTCGGTAGCGGGCACGGGAAGAATGCGTCTAAGGTTGGGTTAGGGACAACTGAAAAAGTCAGGTTCCGATATAACGTGGAAGAGATTATGAGCGGGATCGCGGAGTTCGAAGCTGGCGTGGCGGGTGATAGAGCGGGCGTGCATTGTGGGGAGTTGGGGGCTGTCTGAGAGCGATTTGTGGAAGAAGAAGATGAAGAGCTTGGAATGTCAGAGTTTTGGATCAATGCTCTATAGCAAATGGGACAGATAAGATCGAATCCCACGGCTGGATCGGTAATGATGATCATGGAGCAGCGATGGCAGAAGTACCAGTGCGGAGCGGCATTCCTGCTGCCGGCGGAAGGCTCCGTCGAGGACATTTCTTCTCCGGCAAGGCGGCGACGTCGTGAACGTAGAGATGGAGAATTTAAAGGTTTACGAGCGAGCAAGAAATCGATCGGAGTGATGAGGTTCCTGGACGCTTAAAAATCGTCGAGCGCTACTGCTGAGCTCCTAGCACATTTATAATTGGGTATTATTATTATTATTATATTATCTTAACATAATAAAGTGATTTTGAAATATATTTTAATTATTTATTATTTTAATTTAAATACCTTTTTGATGATACAAGATTACTATATTCTATTTGTGATAAATATAATAAAATTTAAAACACTAAATTTTAATTAAATTATTTTTTTTTTCTTCTATTATAAACCTATTTTCTTTAATTTTTTCCTAATTACACTCTGCCACACAAAATTTGCAAAGTTTTCATATTTACATTTACACCACCCGAATCATATGAATTTATAAATCAAACACCAAAATTTTATCTTTTTTGCATTCATACCACCCGGTTCTTACATATCGCATCAAAAATATCTCAAGTCGAGCTGATCTAGGATCGGCTCAAAATTGACTTAAAGAATATTCGGTCTAAAATTTTGGCTCGTAGCTTAGCTAGTTTATTTCAATATGATCGCGATCAGGGCTAAAATTCAAATTAATTTTCGAGCAATAAAAGATCTTCGAGCTAAATTCCTTAAATCTGAGCCAAATTTCAAATAATGCGTGACATATTTGTAAAAATTGTAATGTGAGAGTTGAATGTCTAATTACATAAAAACTGAGTGATTTTTTTGTAAATATAAATTAAACCCTTCGTATACTCTAAAGCCTTCTTCTTCCTCAGCCGAGCTGATCCGATTGCCATTTGGGAGGATGCAAGGTGCTGGAGGAGAGAGCGAGGCATCAGAGCGGCGGCCTATAGGGGGCGACTTCGAGCGGCCACCTACAGATCCGCGGGAACTCAGTAAAATCCTATTCCCTCCATTCTCCTTTACGAATTCATTCTCTTGGAATTTTAACTTTTGTTTTTCTCAAATCCGAGTTGAATTCATTCCGTTTCTGAAACCCCCAAATCCCTTCTTGGTGTTAGGTCGTAGGAATTGTAGAGGAAATTTCAGTAGTTTCTTGATTAGCGGTTGATTATTTCCAACTAAAATGCATAGAAATATATATTTCTGGATAAATGCGGCTGAATTTGCAGTAGTTACTGTGCAGTTTTCTAAAATCAGTAAATTAAGGGGCTGTTTGGTTCCCTTGTTTATTTGAGTTTTTACCAGGTTTTGATATAAATCCGCCAAACTCTATATGAGGTGGATTTTAAAGCCGGCATTATTTGGGGGTGTTTGGCTGCAGGGTCAGATTTACGTGAAGTAGGATTAATCAATTCCGATTTCCGGCAAGCTCTTGATGGGAGTGAAGGTTGCAAGCAACGACAACTTAAATTCATTAAAGCCGCCTCTCTGTGGGATTTATTAAACTTGGATTTAAACATGAAATGGCTGTAGAGAAGACGAAATTGGAATAAATTTTGTTTAACGAAGAGTTGGATTTAGGCTTTTTTTTTTTAATCTGGATTTAAGTTAAATTCATGGCTAAATCCTGGCAAAACTGTGCTATCAAAGTTTTATCAAGTTTTATCGAGTTTTATCAATGTTTCTCTCAAAATTTTGTCTTACTGAAGAAGCGTAGTGAAGAGCCCAATGAGATCGAGAAGGAAAATGGCTCCTTAATAAAAGAAGAGAAACACTCAAAATTTGGAGACTAAGTATATCCGAAGGTCTAGACTCGCATGTAGCTTGAGGGAGACTTTGACATTATACAAATATTGAGGTTGTGGCGAAGAGTGGTGTTTAGGAGCATTTGAGACTCTATGGTAAGATTGCTACTCTAGATGAATAGAAACATGCAAAGGAGCTGAATGCTGATGAAGGAAGAAAGTTGGGTCATAATGAAACCAAAGGAGAGAAAATGAAAGCACAAGTTTTATTTATGCCTTTTTTTTGTTTACCATATAAAAGAGTTAGGATCACGATTTCTCCTTTTTTGTACTATGTTTAGGTCAGTTGAGAATAAACATCCTTATTTAAAAAATGATGAAATTTTTTAAAATAATTCATTCTATTATGGAAAAACACAATTATTGGTGGAGTCTCCATAATGGGAATCATTTATGCTCCTTGTTTATTTTAGTTTGAACTTTGGATAGTGTATTGCAATGCTTCTTCTGCAAAACTTTAACTTGCATGTTAACTCATACCTATTAAAAGTGCTCTTTATTTATGTTACTAATAAATATTATTTTGAATGCCATGAATAAAAAAGCCAAAAAAAAAAAAACACCTATTTAATTGCATAACATCAATAATTATATGCTAAATGGATTTCAAATGCTGATTCTATTGTATCATGATGTTTCAACCAACTTTTAAATGATAGACTTTGGCTATTATTCTTGCAACGCACTCTATGTTGCAAATTCTCCGCTCAATACTGATCTCTCCTAGAGTAAATCTCAGACATGTAGTAGATGTTGACTAAGAAATTTTATTTTGACGCTGCTTCTTTTATGAAAATTATTGATTCAAACTTACTTTTTAAAGTCAGAGTTGGCATAGACCTAGTGTTCATATCTTTTGAATGATGCATAATGCACTAATTTATACTCTTTCAGAGTTCCATGCAAATACTGAAGTTGGATGTGAGTTTATGATCACTCGCTTAGAGTTGTCCATTAAAGTGGAGATTAAACAAATTAAAGTTTTTTAGATTCATTGCTTGCATTGACCAAGTGCAGACACCTTCAAGGTTCTTGACAAATTTTAAACTTCAAAATTAAATATAATTTGAACCGCCTAATTATAAAATCTAATGAATATAATTAGCCCATTATAAAATCAATATTTCAACATATGTACTCTGCCATTGAATTTTGAAATTTGTTATCGTATTCAAATTTTAATGATTAAATTGAGTTAATTTGATTAAGTTAAACTCGAAGTCCGTTATGGAACAAATATAGATTGATGGAGATCATGATCTCGGCAAGAAGCATGCAATCAAATAGAGATCAGGATTTTGGGGGGAGACACATGATAAAACATATATCACATTCTTGGTGTGGTACACACAATCGTAATGAGACACAAATTATTGGACAAAAAATGATAATAAACCTAGTGTGTGTGTGTGTGTTATCTTTAAGTTCATTTCAGTCTAGTGTGTGTTCCAAATCCAACGAATCGGAGGGATGCGTGAACAACTAAGATATGTTCCTAATTAAAGAGAGGTACATTCAAATCATCTGTTGCTTATGATACCGTGATGATTGAACTAGGGAAAGACTCCACACCAATCAGAGTATGTGTCCAAATCCTGAGCTTATGAGTACGACAATAGGTCAAAATATTGTCTACTGTTTATTTACTTGTCACGTGTGCAGTGTACTGTGTGGTAGCTTTTGTCTTCCTATATAACTTGTAGCTTCATTTCATTCCAGCAATGATAAAAGTCATTTTACTTTTGGGATTCATCTCTCTGCTTTCCCCCTTTTCTACAGCGCTTCTTTCTCCATTTCTTTTTCTCAAATTTTATGGTATCATAGCTCTCTAGGCTTTGCACCCATGGACTAATATTATTGAAGGGTTGGGAAATCTTAGAATTTTGAAAGCCCCAATCCCTCCCTTATTGAAATTTCTTATGTCCAGCCTAAAATCTATGGTCCCCAACATCTATCCACGTATTATTACTAAATTTGAAGGTCCCAAATGATCAATATTACTAAAACCAACAAGTTCCTGGGTTTTCTTGATGGTTCCACTTCACCCCCTAACTCGAAATTCATCAGCAAATCAGGTATTTATTCGATCAATTGCATTTATACAGCCTGACTGTTAATCGATCAGAATCGCGTCGTTGCCTTATATTAAACAATTTCGGCATTTATTCTATCCTATGTTCTAAATCTGGATAGTTGTCATGAGATCTGGACCATTTTGGTGAATTGCCTGCAAGCTTCAATTCGGTCTCGAGACATACAGCTAAAGAACGAGTTACACAATATATTGATGAGAAATCTTACCATGATGCAATACTTGATGCAAATCAAAGCCATAGTGGATAATATATCTGGCAGCTGGCTCAACAGTAGACACTGAAGATGTCATACTATACATCCTGAAGGGTCTTCCTACTTTCTTATTATGTGTTTAAAACATCAATGAGGACTCGATCCACCACTATCAGTCTTGAAGAGCTATACACTCTCTGTTCTGTGAAGAAATAAATCATTCATCAGATCTCAGTCTGAAAAGCTTGAACCAGATCCTCAATTTGCTATATATACTTACAAAGGGAAGAAAAATAACTTTAAAAGAAATAGGCAATCAGAAAACATTTAATGCCTCAAACATCAAATTGCTTTGAATCACCACTGCATTCTAGGATCAAAGATCAATAGAATGTATCAAAAATATACCCGATGGGAGAATGAAAGGAAGCTAAGGATATACGAACGAGAAATACCAGGGACCAAAAACATCGATCAATCGTAACACTAAAGTGCAAGCGATCGAGAGAAAAGAGGAAGAGAAGCACAGAACATACCGAACGGAGTTTAATGTGGAAATCAACGGCGCAACAACTTTGATGTGGGAAGGTATTGACAAACTCGACGTGGCAGGGAGAACTAGGAAGGTGTGCCACGTTTGAAATCGGAATCCAGGGACATCGCTAGGCCATCGGAGGGGCAAAAGTATTCTTCACCAAGGGCATCGAGACAATGGAATCATACTTTCACCAAGCATCTCAAATTTGGGTTTCACATTATTAAAGCTTATTCGTCTCTTTACATATACCATCATCAGTCTCATATACTGTATCTTCTACATTATGTACATAATATATTGTTAACAGAAAATAACAATGATTTAATGTAGCAACTTCAACAAGATTTACAGCAGTCCTTCTCCATGAATTTCTTGGACACTGTATCTACCTTTCTCGGTGTCACCAGCCAAATTACCTCCTATGGATATCATTTCAATCAAGCAAGCTATGTCAAAGGCATTCTGCATAGAGCAGGTATGAAAGAATGCAAATCTCTACCCAATCCTCAAACATTTTCTACCAAAGCTTTAACCTATTCTAGAGAACCCTTTTCTAATCTGTCCTTATATAACCATCTTCTTGGATCACTGTGATGCTTAACCTTGACTCGTCCAGATATTATGTTTGATGTTAACTCTCTCTCTCTCTCTCTCAACATTTATAAAACCATTGTAGTTTACACCTTAAACATCTCCTAAGACATCTTCAAGGTACAATTGACTTAGGTTTCCCCTTCCAAGCCGGTCCACTTGCTCTCCACATGTAGGCTGATGTTAGCTGGGCTAATGATCTCAATGACAGAAGATCCATTACTGGGCATTATACATTCATTGGACCTAATCTATTTTTTTGGAATGTGAAAAAGCAACCAGCTGTAGCCAGATCCTCCATCGAAGCTGAGTATAGAGCCATATTTTCAGCAGCAACAGAAGTTATCTGGTTGAGAAGGCTTCTTCGGGATTTCAAAATTCCAACTTCAGAACCAAGTACAATTTATTATGACAACATGTCAGCTGTGGCAATAACTCGTAATCATCTCTTTCACGCCAGAACCAAACACATTGAGATCGACTATCACTTTATCAGAGATCACATCAAGTCCATTGAGGTTACCTTACGGTACCTGTCTTCGGAAGAACAAACAATAGATATCTTTACAAAAGGTCTTTCAACTCCTCCGTTTCAAAAACTTAGAGACAAACTAACACTCTCTCTAGCAGAGGCTGTTAGTTTGAGGGATCATGTTAACGATATAAAATATGGGGTCCATTGTTTATTTGCTTGTCACATGCGAGGTGTACCATGTGTTGGTGAGGTGTGCCGTGTTTTAGCTTTTGTTTTCCTATATAACCTGCAGCTTCATTTCATCCAACAATAAATTTCAGTCAACTTCTATAACATCTTGAATCTAAAGAGTGCAATCTGATGAGATCGGGGAATAATCATGCCTGGACAGGTTGTAGCTTATGATAGTCTTTTGGGAGAAAGGGGTGGATGAAATAATACTCCCATTAGAAATGGATGAAAAAGGTTAATGGGTTATACCTAAATATAAGAGACATCTTTTAGTCTAATGGGTGGAGTTTTGTTAGGGACACCACTATTAAGCATGCTTGTGGTGTTCAGCTCCTGAAATTGCACAAAAAATGATAAAACCGTTAAGTTGAACCTAGTATGTTGCGGGCTGGGCCAAAACAGTTTATACTTTCATATTATGGGCGTGGTAATTGATGGGTTTGGTCAAAACGGGTTTTGAGTTGGTTTGTTACAGATGGATACTTGCTGTTTTGAAGTTTCAAATCAATTTTTAATATACAAAAAATGTAAAATGTGATAATTTTTCTTTTTGTAAATTAAAATAGGGTTCAGGATATGCATACACTTTTTTTCTTGTTACAATTACCAGCATGTCGTTCATGTACTTGACTTGAAATTTTCTTTTAGTTTCCAGTGATGATGAGATAGACTACTCCATCAAGCCTGAGTTTTACGACCCATTGCTTGATGTGAAGGATGAACAGTGGATGAATAAACAAAGGAAAGGAAGGACTTCTGATGCAGTGCTTAGTTGCCCTGCTTGTTTTACTACCCTATGCTTTGATTGTCAAAGGTATATTCTATTGCTCTAAATAAAATTCTTGTATTATGAAAGCTTTAACTATTTGAGCGTTAAATTTTTTTTCTCTGACTTCAATTTTACATCCTTATGCCCACCTTTTCATATGTTATCCTCTGCTGCATTGTGAGGACAGAGCTGCATTTGAGCTGCAATTTACATATTTTAGTATCACACCTTTTATAAATTGTAAATTGCCTTGCCTTACTAAAAAATTTGAACTTGCATGCTTATGTATTCTATCTTCCTTTCTTTAATAGCATCACTATGCTGTAGATTTGATTCTGATTAGTCCATCTACTTTTGATGCCTCGAGTTTATGACTGCTAATTTTTTTTGTAAATCAAACGACTGTATTTTATTCTCATTCCTCTATCCATACCTTTTCTTTATGGGAGATTTACATACATATCATTTAATTACTATGTATTTACATATCTAACACCCAAACTTCAAATTTTACATTCATACCACCTTACCTTTGCATGAAAAGATGTTTTTTCACTTTTTAAAAGCTAATATTTTAGCATATTTTATATGATATGAAAGATTTGGGTGGTTTTAATGTAAAAGGTAAAGTTTTGGTGTTGGATATGTAAATACTTGGAAATTTTGCGGTCTGTATGTAAATGCCCCTTTTCTTAATTTCTAATGCATGGTTAAACCAACATTTTGATTGTTGGCATCATCTGTTTATCACAGTTTCTTCAGCGTAGTGATATCTTTATGGACAATATTATGATGCTTCATTTTGAAATTAATTACCTCTAAACATGCAGTTGACTGGTAAGGTAATATAAATTGATACATATTTTTGTTGAGAACAATGTCAAATTGGTCCCTTGACTCTTGGTCATTTTAGTCCCGGAGTCTACAAAAATGCCAATTTTGTCCCCAAACTTCTTTAATGGAAGATAAAATAGTCCCCTCATATTAAAATAATGCGGACTAATTTGATATTGTATAAATTATGGGACTAAAATGACATTATGTAAATAGACATGGGACTAATTTTTTGGTATTTAACAAGAAGTTAATGAATGATATTTTGAGGATAGTTAGATGGACAAATATTGTGTATGTTGATGTTCTTTCTACAAATGAAGTTACTTATTTTTTCAATCAAAGTCAAAGATAACTTACCGTTTTACAGAGCAGGGAAACAGTCATTTGAATTAGTTTAAAATTTGAGATTGTAATGACTTGAGTTGTTGCCATGAGCCTGCATGTGACGTAAGGAATCATGTCCAATCAATCAAAGAGATGGTATTGTAAATTGAATGCAAAGTGTTAGTAACAAGTTTTGCGTTAGAAAAGACTTAGGTAAGTTCCATAACATAATAAAAGTAGACTATTTATTATTTATTCTTACAATATCAATAATTATAATATGATAAACCTTTTTTGTTATTTTTATAGTTTTCGTTCATTTTCTTAGTATAAAAGTCATAATCATCTTCATGATTGCTCATGCGGGCATAAATTCAATCTAATTTTCCAATATTGTTGTGGTTTTTTTATCATGTAATTTAATTGTGTGTAAGTACAACTCTAAATATCTCATTTATTCTTAATATTAATTCCAAGATGATGCCCCTCTAATTTTTCAATCAACTTTTATTCTTTTGCATTAAATTGAATGTTTTTTTAATCTTAATGAAAAATTAGTACTTATAAATAATAATGTGAGTAAAAACTAATTTCTAATCCTTTACCATTTCCATTTCCATTTTTCAATTCCTCTCTTTCAACTCTTTTAAAAAATGTCAAGTGTTCTACAATTCTTGACAGAACTTTGCTGCAGGCATGAGAAATATGTCACCCAGTACAGAGCCATGTTTGTTGTAAACTGCACAATCAGAACTGATCAAATCTTAAGAGAGCAGAGTAAGAGCAAAAGGAAATCTAAAAAACTTTCAGATTCTGGTAAATTTCATCAGGATATAATGATAATATGATTTTTCATCCGGTTTGTTGCTCAGTTTGCTCAACTGAAGTTGCCGTATTTGACAAAGATGAGGTTTATCACTTTTTTAATGTTATTCCAAGCAATTCCTAAGCTTTTGCTGTTAATCACTGAAATTATTTGTTTGCTTTATATACATAATTTACTAATTTTCTTGCAGTAATGTTCAGAAAGTGTGTTTCAATTGATAGCCGAAATGGAAATGGATGTTATTGATTATTTTCTATGCTTGTTTTGAAGGTAAATATATGCTTCATATTCTCAAATTGTTGGTTTTTTACTTTGGAAATATTAATTTTTTTATGAGCTATGAATGTTTGTTCTGCTTTTTTTCTGTTATTTGTTATGAGTGATTGATTAATGTGTTGTCATTAGTTTTTTGAATTAATGTTTTTAAAAGCGCGTTTCACAAGCAAAGCGCGTGACACCCCTTCATTTTATTGAGGCTCACTTCGTACTGCTGAAGTTAATTTACATGTTTTTTTTTTTTTTTGTAATTTTTAAATTTTAATTATTACAGCTATTAGAATGATTAGGTGGATGAGTGGCTTTACACTTAGAGACAAAATGTGAAATGAATATATCCTTGATAGGGATGGTGTAGCTCCTGCGACGGAGAAAATTAGAGAAAGTTGTCTTAGATGGTTTGGTCGCATTAAGCGTTGATCATTTGATGATCTGATTAGAAGAGTAGATGTTTTAGATTCGACTTATGTTAAGAAAGACAGAGATAGACCTAGGAAGACTTGGGCTGATTGTATAAAAAAGATCTTAATTTATTAGAATGAAAATATGACAACAAATAGTACGCAATGGAGAAAAATGATTCATGTAGCTGACCCCACATAGTGGGATTAAAGCTTTGTTGTTGTTGTTGTACAACTATTAGAAATTATTCGAAGTTCTAATTTTACATATTTACCCCTAATCTTTGCCTTCAACTTTTATATTGTATTATATTTTTATCTATTTCATATCAACTTTTAAGTGTTACTACGTTTTATAATTACTAATGAGTGTATATATACATGAACAATTTTGTATAATCTATTAGTGCATTGATTGATAATAGTGTTGCTTCGTTCTGCAATTTTAAGCAAAAAATAAAGTTTTGTGCATCGCACTGCACTTTCTTATTCGATAACACTACTTTGAATTGCTCTTTATAGCTTCTAATTGTAATTAGTATTGTGATTTGAAAATTGAATCATTATTTATTTCTTTTATATTTTTTATAACTTTAGTTAAATCATAATATTTTTTTAATGTGATATGAGAGATTTTGGTTGTATTAATATAAAAAAACCTAAAATTTAGGTGTAAGATATGTAAAAGCCACTTTATAAAATGTGCAAATTAAGCTCAATTCCAGATGTTTGTGGGCCCCTTGATGGGACCACTCCATCCGCCACCTTCATTCATGTGTATTTTCTCATGCCTTTTATCCCGTTTCCTGATGAATTACTTTATTGCTGTAATGTTGACAAACATCTCTCTTTTTTTTTATTTTTTTTATTGTTCTGTTTTTTTTTATCCCAACTTGTGTCAATTATTATAATTAATTGCAATTTTTTATATGGACAATTTACATATATAAATATATCTAATATTTCAAACTTTATATTTATTCGTCTAAATTTCATTATAATGTATGCGTATTTTACTTTAAATAAATTATTGTTTTGTTACAATTTTACCATCACAAGAACAATTTTTCTAGTCAACATTACTTTTTCCTCGCAATTATTGTTCTTGTTGGCTGTTTGTGGGTCCCTAAAATCTCCCACCTACTTTTATATTTTTATTTTTATAAGGTAACACCTATTTAAGATGTGTTTGGGGCAGCTTGTGCGCTCAGGATAAACAGTTTATCCTAAAACGCGGTCTGCATTTAGTGTAAAAATGGAACCGTTTTTTCAGGTAAGCAGGCAAAAAGCGCGATCAAAACAGTACCGCGACGTTTTCAAAAACGTCTCCGCACTTAGAAGCTGCCTGAAATAGGAGCGATTATTGTGTGCGACACCGCATGCATCTCTGCATGCGGTGTTCGATCTTGGCCGTAGATCACGGTGATCTACGGTCAGGATTATTTCCGTTTTTTTATAAAAAAAATAAAAAATTTTAGGTGGGGCCCACCGAAATACATCAGGACCGTAAATCAGGTGATTTACGGTCCGGATCGGACACCACACGCAAGCTGCGTGCGGTGCCCGATCCGTATGGAATAATTTTTCCTAAAATAGGCCCTTAGTTTTTTATGGTGGTTGCAAATAATTGATTTCTTTTTTTAATTATATTTTACATAAACAACACTTAAATTATTATTATTTATAAAACTAAACATGTGATTTATGTTAAATCAATTGCCCTCTTTTCATTTTTTATCAAATTCTCAATAATTTGACCGAAACACGTATAAATACTTTGATCCATTAGTTCAATAAGATCATCTGAGTGGTTAATTTGTAAATATCAATATTTCGATTGATTTGTATGTTTTTTTATCTAATAGATTATGATTTTGATTTTATTGTGAATTTTGATGCATGAGAGAAATTTAAAAATAAGTGAAAGATGGTGCTAGATTTATAAATAGGATTGTTTGTCTTATATTATAATAAAGTTTGATTATTTTTATATTATTTTTATATTATTTTTATATTAAAATAAATTTAATAAGTCTAAGACTTGACTAGATTTTTTTTTTTATGAGAGGTATTTCGATTATTTTATTTAATTTTAAATTCAATTTTGTAGATTTTTTTAGGGTAATATAAATGTTAAAAATAAAATTCAGGTATTAAGATATGTAAATACATAGGAAATGGGTTTCATGTAAATAAATATACATATAAATTAAAGTGGCATTTAAATATGTAATACTAAACATTTAATTTTTATATTTTATCTTTTATATCACAAAAAGAAATATTATTATTAATTTATAAATAATTAAAAAAAAAATTGATGCTCAAAATAGAGTGGTGTAAATATAATATTAAAGGTTGGGAGTTAGATATATAATTATGAAATTTATGTGATATGAATGTGAATATTATTATAAATATTTATGAATAAAAAAAAAACAAAAAAGGTTTTTTTATTATTATTTTAAAAAATTTCTTTATGAGTACTTCATTAGAAGCTCAAAATAATATTAATTTTTTAGTAGGATAAAATAATAAAATCTTATTAATTTATTTTCCTTAAAATGTATTTTAAGCAAATAAAAATTATTTATTTTAATTGCCAAGCACAAATTGGCACCTTATTTTTCGGAAATCATTGAATTACAAAGGCCCCAAACCCTAAATCTACATACATGCCTTGCCAATTCCTATGAATTTATATATCTAACACCTAAACTTAAATTTTTACATATATGTCAACTTTTCTATGCATGCAAAGGTGTATTTCACTTTTAATGGTTAGAATAGTATAGATATGCAATAAATAAATGTAGATTGCTATTAGTATTAGTATTGTTGTTGGCCCAAGCTTGTCTTCCTAATGGATGTTAGGGTTAGATAACACGATGGTGCGGATAATGTGGTGTAGGTCGGTGGTCATGGATGTCATTAAAGATGATTAGGTTAGTCATTTTGAAGTTGAATGTGATTCGTCTTGAAGGCTATTATTTGACGATGGTTAGACATGTTCTCTTCAGAGATGCTACAAGTTTTTTATTTTTTTTCAAATTAGTGTTGTAAAATGTAAATAATCTAACACAAAGCAGTATTAGCGGCAGATTTGCGTAAGATATATGATCCATGTCAAAACAAGTGTTGCAAATGTAATTAGATTGACCCTTGCTAACGCAAACAAATTATGTCGATGTTTGAGTCTATGAAATTGTCGACATTAGCTAGGTTCAGCTTGACCATGCCGACGTAAACGTTAACTAGAAATTTGCATCCTTTGTTTGCAGATGCGAACTTACGTTGTTATTTGTGTTCAATGTTTTCGCTGAAGAGGTTGATAATCATCGAAATGTATTGAATACGTTAACCTCAAGAATTTTCGACGCAAAACGTACACTAAATTTTAGCAAATTTTAAAAAATATATATATAATAAAGATAATGCTTTTACAACATGTACACAAGAAATATCAGAAGAATTACTCAGCACCAACACAACACATAACATGTTGCACAAACATGTATCGACAACAAAAACAAATTAAATTTAAGAAACATTACTTAAAATCGTTTAAAAGTGTCTATCTAAACATAGAATATACATACAGAGGATAATGTACAAATACTGTTAAAAAAAAAAGAACAAAAACCCCTATGCGGCATCATCATCACCCTTCCCCTCCCCCCTTCCTCTTCCTCCTCCTCAGAGACCAATTTACACGGTGATATAAAATTTGCTCGGCCAGTCGTGCTATTCAGCTATTGTGACCTCGACACTTTGTTGGCCCTCACGTAGCTGATGAGGCTGCTCAGTTATAGCGGTGATGCGCCAGATAAGCTTATCATTCTCTGATAGTGCTCTATCTGGAACTGATCATCTAATGTGGAGTGCGGAGGATATGGCTCCCTCGGTCCTCTTGTTCTACTGGTTTCTTTCACTCTTCCTCTGACAATCATAAGATGCTCATGATTTGGTCATTTGTGCCACAGACCATTGTGGACATATCACCCAACCGATATCTGTTGCGAACCTAAAAAATATGTCGGATCCATTGGTGATGCTCTAGCAGTGGTAGCAAGTGGAATGACCTCTACAAATTAAAAATTACACAATATTTATTAGTATAATAAATTAACAAAATTATAATTTTAATTCAAACTAACACACAAACTTTAAATTTTACATACATTCCTCTCAATTCTGGAACTGATCATCTAAATTTTAGTATTACATATCAACCACTTAAACTTCAATTTTACATACAAACCACACAATTCTTATGTATTGCATTTTACTTATTATTATTATTATTATTTAAAACACCTTCAATTTTTACATACAAACCACCCAATTCTTATTTATTACATATCTAATACCTAAACTTCAATTCCATTTTTACATACATTCCACTCAATTCTTATGTAGTACATATCTAACAACCTAACTTCAATTTTGTACATACAAACCACACAATTCACATGTATTAGACATCTAACACAAACTTCAATTTTTACATACAAACCACACAATTCTTATGTGTTGAATCCGAAATTGTTCTATGACTCAATCCCAAGGATAGAGTGTGAACAAGAAAAAGAAGGAAAGAGGATGAACATTAAGTTAGAACGAATGTATTGACCCTTCTGGACCATTGTGGCTTAGATCGTGTAACCCTTATTCTCATAATGACTTCCTATTTATAGACAGAGGAGACATGACTTCTAAAATTACATAGAGGCCCTTGCTTTAATAGGAATTGCATAAGGCATTACAGATATTTGGTTTTGTTGGGGCCTGGAGTTTTTTTTAAATCCTCGACTCGGTCATCTGAATGGCGGGATGAGGCAGCCGATCATGTCGACCATCTATTTCAGTAGGACGGTCTGACTGACGTCATGGGTATAGCTGGTTAGTTGCTCTGATGATGTCAAACAACTATAGTTGGTGGGTCACTCTGGTGATATTGATCGGGTATAGTTGATCGGCAACTCTTATGATGTCAGTCGGGTGTAGTTGGTCTTTCAACCCAATAACATCGGGTGCATTTGGGGCAGCGGTGAGATGGCAATGTAGTACTACGCTGTAGTTTTTCTTTTTTTTAGCAAAATTGTGTTTTGCTTTCTTTCTCAAGAAGCTGTTGCTGAAAGGTGCGTTTTTCCATTTGACCTGGCTATATGTTGTGGCTACTAGAAAGCTTTTATCTGACTTTTTTAACGTTTTTTTTATAATAGTCACCTCATCTTTTTGAATAGCAATTTTTTCTTCAAAAGCATCACCACGCTTCTTCAAAAGCTACAGCTACCCCAAATAGTCCCATCATCTGGGTGTTATTGTTTCTCCTTACGAGGAGACTATTGATCAATTTAGTTCTTGGTGAGTTCTCTCACTCCTTAAGTCGATTGCCTTTGGTTGACGACTTTTGTCTGAGCTTCCGCATGGATTATTTTTTACAAGGGAGCCCTACATTGCCTCGTCCTGTCTTTTAGGTTCGCCATATTCCTTTAAGATTCGTGTTTATAGGTTTTCGTATACATTATTTATAACATATCTATCACATAAATCAACAAAAATAGTCAAGGGGAAGAACCTAACCAAGAAGATAGAAGAATACTCGTCAAAGCCAAAAAAAATCTTCATTATATAAACTCCTCAAAATCGTTGGACGATCAATGGGGAACAATCTTCACGGGAGCCCTAACCCAATCGAACAGTGGAGCACAAATGAGGCTCGATCGCATTGGAATAGAATTTTAAGGCTTTTACGTCGGCATTTGCAGACGCAAATTATATAGCATCAGCTACACTATCTAGACCGGTGACACTATTAAGTAATCATATTGCGTCAAATACTTTTCGATGCAACGCAAAAGTCATCTCTAATCAATATCCACTAAAGACAAGCAAATTCGAATCTAAAATTTGCGCCGGTAATTTTTTGACTCGAGTAGTAGCCCTAATTAATATATTTCCTCTAGTAGGGGGCAGACATTTAATTATCATATGAATAAACTTAATATTAACTAA
>NEWO01000024.1:2666719-2677977 GCA_003013225.1 Phalaenopsis aphrodite | reverse complement strand
AATAACTTATGATTGCTGCCAATCAATTTCTACAAATGTCGCTGTAGGCTTCATATCAGACAGCTTTGTGTAATAACTTATGATTGCTGCCAATCAATTTCTACAAATGTCGCTGTAGGCTTCATATCAGACAGCTTTGTGTTCAAACTAATATGTATTAATTTACTCCCCAAATGACGTGCCATCCAATTATCATCATAAATTGGAATATTTACATAAACAACCCTCAATTTCTATGTATTTAAAAAACTAGCATCTAAACTTCACGATTTTTAGATACCGAGAAGTTTGAATGGTGGTGGTATATATGTAAAGTAAAATTTAGGTGTTGGATATGTAATATATGAGAATTGGGGGGGTATTTATGTAAATGCCGCTATATAATTGAAAAATAGAAGGTTTGAAAATTTTTTCAGCTTTCCAATATTATTTTTTTGTACAAAATCAACCTCATTTATTATTAATATTATTATTATTATTAATTTATTCAAAAATTATTTAAAATTAATATCTAAATGAAAAAGTACGAATATGAATGCACCAAAATAAATTTAACATTATATAAATAGTAAAATATAATTTTATAGCTTGATGATTTTTTTATATAAACTATAAAGATTATATTATATATATATATAGCTGAAGCATGGCCAATAAATTTTTATCTTTTAACATGAATTTTAATACATTTTTTAATAATAAATATTTTGTATTCAAATTTATGATCAGGCAGGCCTCGATTTCAAGAAATTATAGGTCAAAATGATCGTCTCAACATGATAAACCCGTTGGTATCAAAGTTGATTCGATCCGAGTCCAATCAAGCCCATATCAAAGAATTAAAGCATTTTTAGAGATTTTGGATCGTCAATTGAATAGTCAAATAAACTCCAAATATGACATGAGAGGGATTCGACGAGCCAATGCTATTACAATCACCAAATATGGCTTTTGTGACTAACTAACGATATTACATTGACCAACTATGATATCTGTAGGCAACTGCTACTATTGCAACTACTGTCTACATCTTTTCTGACCAACTACTGCATATGTAGCAACCAACTACAACATTTGCGACCAACTTGTGCTGGTATAACTTTGAACTACATATATTGTACCTCAAATACAACTGTTATAGTTAAATTATTATTGTACATCTGTGATTATCATATTTGTAATTCCATATTTTTTTTATTCTGGAGAAGTGTGAACCGATATACTTAACAATCATATAATGAATTATTTTGGCATAGCTGGACCTCATGATTTTTTTCTTCCATTAGCAAATCCTACATAAATTTAAGCAAATTTTTTTTATTTTGTTTTGCTTTTTATTATCGTTCTATTTTTTTTATTTTATTTGAAAGCCTAATGTGGTTTATGATGAGAGAAATTTTACAATTTTTTGCTAGCTATAGAACTGGGCAAGAACATAGGTCACACTGACCTGATTTCGTGGGGCCACTGATGTAGCTTGTTAATTATGAATTACTTGTTTTTCCATCTAAAAAAAATGAAATATTTCAAATCATAAATGTGTCTTAGGGTCTGTTTGAGACAGCTGCAACTTATTAAGAAGCTACTGAAGAATAATCTGATATCGCAATCATAAATGTGTCTTATGGTCTGTTTGGGACAGCTGCAGCTTATTAAGAAGCTGCTGAAGAATAATCTGATNGGGACAGCTGCAGCTTATTAAGAAGCTGCTGAAGAATAATCTGATATCGCAATCATAAATGTGTCTTATGGTCTGTTTGGGACAGCTGCAGCTTACTAAGAAGCTGCTGAAATCTGATATCGCAAAAAATTAGGTTGACTTGCATTTTAATTATGACGCATTTACATACATAGCACCCAATTCCTATGTATTTACATACCGAAGACAAATTTTACGTTTTTACCACCCCATCCATCATATCACACAAGAATAGGGCTGTCAAAACAGCTCGTTGTTCGCGAACAGCTCGTGTTCGGCTCGTTAATTTCGTTTGATAAGTTAACGAGCCGAACACGAACTAAGATGTGTTCGTTCGTGTTCGGCTCGTTTTGGCTCGAAATACTACTCATCAAGTTTATATATATATATTAGTATTTTAAAAAATCTAATTGATTACAAGGCTATTGATTAAGAAAATAGATTAAAAATTATTAAATTAATATCAAATGATGTTTTAATATAAATAATAATTTTTAAATCTTGTTCAACCCATTTATTGTCTTATGGCTACATAATTAAGGTTGTTAAAAGGACTCTCTGTTCGTGAACAACTCGTGTTCGGCTCGTTAAGCAAATGAGCCGAACACGAATACACTTTTTGAGCTCCTCAGCTCGTGTTCTACTCATTTACACCCCTACACAAAAACATCACTTCTTAACTTTTAAAGAAATAAAGTACACGTTTCCTGCATAGGAATGATGATGTAAGGGTAAAAAATTAAAGTTTAGGTGTTGGATATGTAAATAGTGAGGAATTAAGTGGTGTGTGTGTAAATCTTTCCTTAATTAGTTGGGAATGATTCTGTTGTGATGTAATTATCATGATAGCTGTCATGGGAAATTTATGAGTTTTCTTGGGTAAGAAGAACAATCATTAGTAATAGCTATGTTAACTATGGTTTATACCTGTTTTAGATTCCTTGACGTAGTTAACATTATATATATATATATATATATATATATATATATATATATATATATATATATATATATATATATATATATATATATATATATGGGGTGGCCTCAAGGCTTCGCAAACCCATGTCCCCAAGGGAGATTGGTCGAGGTTTTACTCTTCTGTTGAAATAACGGGTTACTCTAATGTTGCACGAAGTAGCTTTGAGAAAGGTCGCTTCATTGATTTCTGGAAGAACATTCAAATTCTGTTACAGTTTTGCAATATTCGTATCAGGATTGAAATATTGAACGTCGAGGCTTGAGAGTCCAATATCAACAAGTATAATTGCTTTCATATAGAAAAAAAAGATTATATGATGTTTCGTGATTGGAGTATGAGAAGTGGTGCGATGAGCCCAAAGAATATTAATGAGTTCTTAGGGTCATTGCCTCTAAGTCTTCCCGAGATAAGCTTTTTGCCCCTTGAGTATGGTACGATGGTTACTTTAGTTTAAACATTCAATTTAGGATGAGATACAGTAGTATGTAGGAGCTGGATGTGGAGATCCTTATATAAGGATGTAAAGGCGTTTACATTGAACTAGGTTCTGTTTTCAGTAATAATTTTGTATGGAGTGCCAAAGCAGCAAAATATGTTCTTCCATACGATGTAATTTTGGCCAAGGCCTCCGCCTCCACCCACTTAATGAAGTAATCAATGACCAAAATCAGAAACTTACATTGCCCAACAACCATAGAAACTGATCTTGTGATATACATCCTCATTGAGCGAATTGGTGAGGGCATTGAAGAGATGTTAGCTTTATCAGTAGTGTGTGTGTGAGAGAGAGGTTAGAATGAAACTGTCAATTTTTACATTTTATGGTGAAATTTTGTGCATCTTGCTTCATCGTTGGCTAGTAACACCCATGTCTCATTATCTTGAAAGCGAGATATCATCCTTCAAAGTGTTCACCACATAGCCCCATGTGAATTTTTCACAATGTGTAGTCAATTTCATTCTGAGAAAAGAGTTTATTATATGCCCAAGTAAATGATCTTTTGTAAAGTTCACCATTTATATTGGTGAAATTTGTTGCTTGTGTCCTGACCTTGTGGGCTTCATTCATTTCTTCAGGAAATGCCCCCTTCTAAATGTAGGAGTTGATAGGATCCATCCAGAAAGTTTCATTCATTTCTTAGATAGAATGTATCTCCTAAAGGCTAGAAATTTTCAATTTGTCTCCTTTTATAAGAATATCTTGTTATTGAAATGACTAGCGTAGAAAGGGCATCAACCCAAAAAATTTTCTCCTAGAGTATTTTAATTATGTAATGTGTTTGAAAATGAATAATGAGTGGTTTACTTAAGGTGAGATATTGTTCCAACTGTGGATTATGAATATTGAAGCCCTCTCCATCTGATAGGTTTAAAAATAAGAATCAATATACATGATTAAGCAATGAACCTCACAATTCATGGTGAGTTCTAATTCGATGATATGGGTGGTCATACACAACAACATTATTTATCGTAGAAAATTTCAAACTAGGTCTATACTCCTAAAATTCTTGCTTATGAGAGATAAGTACAACTCCAACTTTAGCTCAAGAATTCCTAGAAGCTCCATCAAAGTATAAACTTCATATTGAAGACTTTGAGAGAGGAACAACTGATTGGATAGGGGTATGAATTATACATTCTACCAAAGTCGATGAGCACTTGTGATTTGATATCTAGCCTAAGCAAAAACTGGACATCAAAATCTCTTAATTTTATGGACCGCTTCATTGGTCTTCTTGATGCCTTTGAAACCCTCAAAAGGAAAATTTGTGTAGAAACTAATAGTAGGTGCTTGAAAATAAGTAAGTTTTGAGCCGAGAATAGTGGTCCTAGAGCCATTTTATTAGTCAACATAGAACAAATTTTTATGTCAGAAAGGATTTTACTAATGTAGTAAACTGGTGATTGACCGCTACTTTCTCTACGATATACCTAGTCATTTAAGAGTTTAAATATTATAATTTTAAAACATATTTTATCAATTATATAACTCCAGATTTACCACCGCTAAACACTATTCACTAGGTATTAATGCAAGTGCACACATCGTTCAAGTAATATAGGACTTTTTTTAGTCCTGAATATCGATCCCACATGGAACCGCTAAAGAAATCACTTTAGGTAAAATTCTAGTCTACTATTATAAGGTTCTAGTTTGGAGTATCGATAAAGTGATTTTGTTATCACTACTCCTAATTTACAATTTTAATATGTTAAAACTTATCAAGAACAATTAATAAGATAAAATTTAAGATTGATAAAAAACTTTTCTCTTGTGAATAACTAACTAGGTTGTAGGTTTGAAGTTTAAAAATGTAAATAAAGTAGTGACAAAAGGAGCATATGTCTATCTACCCTATCTCGAGTTATAGATACGATTAGCTCATTAATTAGCTATTTCCTTTTGGAAACGGTGTCAGTTGTGGCCACATATAGGCTCCCCATAACTGTCTGCCTCGTCTGTCACCTAGAAAACTCTAATATAAACTTCCACTCTAACTTTGCACAACCACCTAACTATGAAAAAATGTTACAACGACAAAACCATGTACAATGTTTGTATGCACAAGTGTAGATAAAAAATCAAGATTTAGAAGAAAGTTACCATATTTCGAATACAACGATCGTAAGTGATTGTCGTTGGAAGCTATCATTGGGTCTTTGATACACCTTGTTTGGGATATATCAATATACAATATTCTAAATACTTCTTTATCTTGTACTACAAATACTTCATTACACCATACTCAAAATATTTTATTATCCCGTGCACGAGATACTTCATTAGACAGTAATCAGGCTAAAAATTATCGTCGTTTCTTCAGTCGAGAACAATTATAGAATTTGACTTCTTCTCCTCTCCCTCCACATAAAGAGAGGCGGTCTATTTATAAGCCTTATAGGTAGAGTATTTTAATCTTTTGGCGAATAAGTTTCCCAACCACCTAATCACACAACCTATATTGATCCCCCTTGATCGTATGATATTTTTTTATGATTTTAGAACCTTAGTAAGCTTAGAATAAAGGGAGCTTAGGGTCGTTGAATTCCTCTCATTGAGGTGCACAATCTGACTACAAGTATCTTATTTGACATTCCAATAAACTATCCAAAGCCTCCAAATATGATTTAAAGGCTTTATCTAAGCCTGGTTGAACTTAGATTGAACCAATATTGGTTTCATTGTTGTCAAGACGGTCAGTTTGACTATAAGCTTGGTGAAATCGAGTTCTTGGATGATGTCGAATTTGAATCGGGAACGTTTATTATTGAAAAATATCTCGAAATTCGTGTCAAATGATAAAAATTTGTTGATAACTATTATTGAATTATATTAATCAAATGGGACATTTACACACAGGCCCTAATTTTTATATTCAAATATTTAACAAAAATACTTTAATTTTTACATTTATACCGCCGAAATCTTTCATATCACATATAAAAGATCATCATTTTTAATTCGAAAGCGTACTACACTTTTTAGTCCATTGGGAAGATGGCATATCTGTAAAAATTGAAGTTCATCTGTTAGATATGTAAATATATGAAATTTAATGGTCTGCATGTAAATCTTCCCAATAATTTTCCTGCAAATTCTTTCGTTCCAAGACGTAAAATAGAAGCATGGTGCGGCCCGAAAATAGTTTGTTACGGTCACCTCCCACCCGAAGGCATTAATCTGTTCGCTACTTTTGCAATTTAATGCGACGCTGCAGGCGGTAAGAACAGACAGAGATTCACCGCGAGTAACAGAAATTGCGTTGAATTTACTACTAATATTTACAAATCTAAGAGAAAATATTGCACCATACGTGCGGAGTCCAATAAAATCACGTCATATGAATGTGACAGAAAAAAAAATAAAATATGTCCGGTAACACAAGAAAATATTTATCCCGTGTCATTCAAGTGTTATTGTGTTATTTAGGTGTTGTTATGTGTTATTCAAGTATTATTAACGTGTTATTATGTTATTCAAATATCGGGAATATTCCCATAACACAATAACACCTGAATAACATGGAATAACAGGGGGAAAATATTCTCCGGTGTTACCGGGCTGATTTTTTTTTCTTTCACCTCCACGTGACGTGATTTCATTGGACTTATAACGTAACTCTATGTGTAGAGTCATGATGTAATATTTTTTCCAAGTCTAAACACCCTCTCATTCATTTTTTAAATTCTCACTCAAATGTTAAAATTCATAATCAAACCCAACTCCCGCGAAATAGGGATAATTACATAAATGCCCCCTAAAATATTGATATTTATAAATTAATCAACCAAGTGATTTTGTAAAAACCTCCAAATTCATGTATTTACATATCACAATTAAAATGATTTTACCATTAATTTTGATATTTAAGAGAAATTTTGAAAAATGGATGGAAGAGGGTGGCAGATTTGTAAATAGCAATATTCAGGAGGTCAATATGTAATTTGTAACTTAGCAATCATTTTGAAACTTTTACTGCAGGCATCTACGTAATTATGCCTCCATAATATGAGGCCAGCCAGCTCTGACCACTAGGGCCCACGTGCGGTAAACTTACCGTATTTATTCTCTGACTAAAGGCAAATTGCTTTCCGGGCCCGGAGCGGTGAAATCCGACGGTGTTGGTACCGCCAGCTGTCCATCCGAACCGCGTCCACGTTGGTGAAAGCGACGAATGAACCTGGCTCATTAATAGACCCGTCTCAGTCACCTGTAATTGTAAACCGCCCTCCCGCCCTTAAATAGAACCGGTCTAGCTTCTCCTTTAAGCCTATTAAATAGTTCAAAATATTCATAATAAATTTCAATAATCGAGTAGTTTGTCAAGATAAAAAATTGTTATTTATATGAGATTATTTTAGTTATAAAATTTATAAAAATATCAAATTAATTATCATGTTTTTTTTATTGAAGATTGAATAATTTTATATAAGCATTTTGTTGGCTCATATTAAGAGTCTGACAATTAAATTAATTTTTTTATAAAATTTGAGGTTAAAATTGTCTAAAAAGATAGAGTGAGGATTTACGTCTTGTTAAAAGAACAACCTTGAAGTCCTACAGATTTATGTTGTTTAATTTTATGTGAAGTTTAGTTGAGGTATATCATTTGCTTCATGTTTTGGTTTTGATTGTCGTCTGAAGATAGCCTGCTGCTCGGTCGCTTCATTGCCTCGTTCTATAAAAGGAGGAGGGTAGAGAGAAATCATGTCTCGAGCGACCTGTCCTAGGTTCTTTTTTTTATTGTTTTGATTTTATTTGAATGAATATTTATTATGAGGTTTTAATGATATTAAACGTTTTGTCGAGTCATTTTCCTACTTGTATATCATAGGGTTTCTGCCTAAACATATGTCCCACGTTCTCTATCCTAAGGTCTTTAAAAAAAAATTATACATTTAAAGGTTTACACACTAAGCACATGTCATATGTTCACTACCCTGAAGTTCTTTTCAACATGTCAGGAACGCAGGTAAGTAACAGAAGAATGACATGCATAAATGTAACAAACACAACAAGAAGTAGTAAAAGGGAAATTGCATTAAAAAAGAAGGTCATGGTACGTACCTGCCGTCTCTGATGACATTTCAAAAAAAGGAAAATCACAATTTTTAATGAAAAATCATAATTGGGTATAAGAATTTAAGTTGGGAGTAGGCTCAGCTTCAAGAACTGTGGCCCCGATCATTCTTCTCGAGAGACTTCGTAGGCAACCATCGACATCTGCATGTGTAAAGCCAAACTTGGGTAGAAAACACCAGCAAGAAAATCAAAAGAGGGGCGGCTCTTAGCCCAATCAGTATGACAAACAAGTGGACATACAAAAGAAAACACCCAAATGTCTCAAATTTTCATGCATATAAGTAAATTGAGAATGTCTTTTTTTTTCACCAAAACCATTAGCAACCAAAATTATATATATACTAGCACTACAAAAGAAATTTTTGTTTTAATATTATAAATATATTAGTCCACAAGTTATTCAAGTTGCAGGGCTAGAGCCACCAACAGCCTAAGAAAGCACAAACAACTCCTCACCAAATGTTGGCGAAAAGTAGCATCAGTGGTGCACCTTCACTAAGTCCTTGGGTCAGGAGATATGATACTATTCTATTATCTTAAATCTAACACCGGATGTCTTTTGCATCATCACCCATATCACTAACACCTCCAACCTATGAGCCAGCTCAATGTTTCATATGAAACTGCTACAATTCAAATGTCTTCAATTATCAATGAGCCTTGAGTATTGGATGTGTCTTTTAGTTAAGGTGTGTTGGGTTAAATTTTTTGTTGAATTTAGTATTTTATTTGATTTTTCTTAGAATTATTTAATTTTTAAAGATAATTTTCTTTGAAATTTTATAATTAATTTACATGACATCCAAAATACTTAAAATCTTGCTGAGACATTTAGAACGTGATTCTAAAAAATCTCAAAAATTTTCAAGTCATTTGAAGCTTATCTAAATTTTTCATAAAATATTGAATTTATCTACCAATTTTTAAATTAAAAAAAATTAAAAATATTAATAATTTGAATTGAGTTTTGAATACTTCTACCTCTTATGATTTGATTAGTCTATGGGTGAAGAACTTGCTCAATATGGAGTTCTATGAAAAAACTTATTCATGTTTAAAGAATAGGGGTGTAATTATAAATATTAAATTTGATACTTAAATCTCCTCCATTTAACCTATCTACATTTTTTAAGGGCCCCTATTTAGTTGATTGACAATTAACTTCAATAAGTTAGCCTTCATGATTCATATTTTTATTTTTAAATAAATGAAAGACCACTTAGGGTTATTTTTTGTAATTTTAAAGATGTCTGCAAATATACCCTAAATTTGGTCAAAACTTATAAGTTTTTACATTTATTTTTTGTTTATGTCTCGCTTAAGAACTTTCATTTTGAACTTTAGAGATTTTGAGTTATGAATAGTTTATTATGAGACTTTTAAAATCCTAAAGGTAAATTTGTAATTTATGATTTATTGTTAGTTCTCTTTCATGTAATCATACAAGTCTTTCCAACATGTGGTGGGAAGTTTAAATCAGTTAAACATTTCTAAACCATAAATTTTCCCCACTTAATCATCCAAACATTTACATCTTCTAATCCTCAACAATTTATAAATTTACATTTTTACCTTCTCATGTGTTTTAATGACCTAATGAGAATCCTAACTAACCCCTTATGCTTTAATCACCTTAACAAACATTTAAACATAAGTTTTACTCCCTTTTCCCTTTGATATGACCTATCATTCACTATTTAAGGGTTTGAAGGTGTAAATACAATATTTGCAAATAAACCTCTTTGGTTAATATGTTGTAAACTACCACATAATATTCCAAATTACAATCTAATTACATGAGTCAATCACCCATAGACTAATTAAAATCTTATAAGTAATTTTTTATTTTTTTCTAAAATATATTATATTTTCTAAAATTATTTAATTCCATAAATATGATCTATGGAGAAAATTTATCTAAGTATTAAGAAAAAATTTTGCCTTGGAAAATTTTTCAAAGATATTATATGGTGGTGATTTTCATTAAGTTGAATTTTGTTTCATTTTATTTATTTTTATATTTTTATATTTTTTTTATGGAGTTATTTTATTATTATTATATATATATATATATATATATATATATATATATATTGTCAATTTACATATACAATATACAATTTTTTATATTTTTTATGAATATTTAGATGCATATTTTTTTAAATAATTGTATTTATACAATTATTGTAAAAATACAATAATTGTATTTTTACATGCAAAAGTTTAGGATTTAATTTTATCACACATACATAAAATTAATATCACATACATAAAATTAAATTTTTTTTTTTTCACACACACATACACTTACTATTTAATATCACATAAATATAATTTAATATTTAATGCCATATACATAAAATTTAATATTTTAAAATCATAAACATAACATTTAATATTTTAATATCATATACATGACACTTTTAAAATTTAATTTTTCACATAAAAATAAAATTTTTAATCACATAAATAAAACTTTATTTGTTTAATATTATCATGTAAAGAAAGCATAAATTTTTATTATTACATAAATAAACCTTAAAATTTGTTATCTCATAAAAACATAACCATTTAATTTTATAAATAGAGATATATTATATAAATATTTTTTATATGTGAAAAATTTAGGTTTTAAATATGTAAATACATAAACATTTATTAAGTGTTAATTAAGAATTAAATAATGTGCATGTAAATGCATAAAACTTGGGTGGCAAGCATGTAAATATTCATGATATGAGTGCACATATGTAAATATTGAAGATTTAAGGGTGTGCATGTAATATATTCAAGGGCTAAGTGGTATGTAGGTAATTAGAGAACATTAGAAGGCATGAAAGTAGAATATATAAGATTTAAGTGCAAACAAGGTATTGCATGATTGTTAGAATAATCATAATAATAATAGAAATAAATAAGGTGGTATGTATGTAAATATGTGATACAAGGCGTGCATGGGAACTAAAGTGGTATGTACGTAAATACATAAA
>NEWO01000024.1:2638813-2654511 GCA_003013225.1 Phalaenopsis aphrodite | reverse complement strand
TTAAAAAAAATCACATGAGTGATATTTCTTTAAATAGCGATGTTTTGAGTGTTATCTATTTAATTATCCCAAATATTTTTAGTCCACTCAATTTTCTTTACCTAAAGAATAGAAACCAAACCAATCATCCTTTTATCTTCATTCATTCACATCAAGTATTACCTGAGGTGTTAAATGTATTCTCTATAGATCATTATGAACAACTTCTATTCATATTTATTTAAACTCTACAACTCATTTAATCCTCTAACATTAATTTTATCTACTTCTCTATAAATGCTGCCAAATCTCTTAACTTATTCAGTGGATAAAGATTGAAATACATAAATGGCTTCACGGAGCACCAACTTATTATCGAGAGCAAGCAGAATGAGGCAAAAGCTACAATCCACTTTGGAAGCGAGTTCTTTGGAGATCGAAGATGTATCGTATCAGCATGCCGGTCATGCAGCTGTGCGGGGAGATGCTAATGAGACTCATTTCAATATTAAGTTGGTTTCTCCAAAATTTGTCGGGCTGAGTCTGGTGAAGCGTCATCGCATGGTCTATGAGGTTTTAGATGATGAGCTCAAAACTGGCCTCCATGCCATTTCTATCGTTGCTAGAACTCCACAAGAGTCTGGTTTGTCTAAATCTTGAACATTTTGTTTTAGGGGTTTTGGTCAAATTGTGTGCTCTATGTATGTTATGTATGTTATGGAACACATTTGTTGTGGAACTGCCTTATAATTATGTGGATATTATGAAGTTAGGAAATTTACATATATTTCACATCTATTTGCATGTCTAACTCATAAAGGTTGACATTTACATTTGTACACTTTGGTGTTACAGACTTAGGGTCTGTTTGGGGCGACTACATACTTTTTTACAACTGCGGTGACAATTTTAAATATATATTTTTTGCAAAAATTCAGACAAGATTTTTTTCACAAACTGACACTTTAACAGGTTGGGTTGAAAAAATAGCATCCCACCATAAAAATGTCTAGAAAACAGTTCCCCAAATGGAGCTATGATTTTGGCATGAAATTATACTAAACATACCCTTGTACATGAAAATGTGTTTCTCACTTTTAAAAAATTAGTAATAATGATTTTTTTAATAAGATGTTAAAGATTCGAGTCACTGGCGTGTAAATATGAAAATGTTGATGTTAAATATGTAAAAAGCTAGGAACATTTACATACATACAACTCAATTCTTATATATTTACATATCTAACGCCTAAACTTCAATTGTATAAATATGTCATAGCTTTGCATGAAAATGTGTATTCACTTCAAATAGTGTTTTTTTTTAATGTGATATGAAAGATTTATGTGGTATAAATGTAAAAAAGTAAAGTTTAAATGTTAAATATGTTGTTAATACATAGGAATTTGGTAGTATGTATGCAAATGCCACAAAAATATAAGAATTGTGTGGGTATGTATGTGTTAAATATGTATATAAGAATTGGGTAGTATGCATGTAAATGCCCCCAAAAAATTGTGAAATTTAGGTACATTCGACACAACTTTTATGCATTTACACATCTAACATCTTAACATCAGTACTTACATATATGATACCTTATCTATGCATGAAAACAATTATTTTCCTTTTTAAAGATTAAAATATGTATAATTTGATGTGATGTCGAGGATTTGATTGGTATAAATGTAAAATTTATATGTTAGATATGTACATAAGCATCGGGCGATATGTATGTAAATGCCCCTAAACAAACACTTAAACTTTCATTTTTATATTTATAAAATCAATGTAAGAAAATGTGTATTTCACTCTTAAATAGTAAGTGATAAGTGGTATTTTTTTTTTTTTTTGGTGATGATAAAGGTTTAAGTAGTATGCATGAAATCATGCAAATTTAGGTTTTAGATATGTAAATACATAAGAAATGTGTGGTATGCATGCAAATGCCACAAACTAAGGGAATATTCAATCTGATTTGTGTATAAATCCATTTATTTGACACTTGTCTAATATGCCAACTGAATAATCAATTGTTCCATTAATAATAATAAAGCTTAAGAGCTTCCTCTTAGCCACCAAAAAGGAGAGCTTCATAGCAATTAGTGGAAGATTCTATGAGCTTCATAGCAATTAATTGACTTTCTTGATTAATCCTTCTAGATATTATAGCTTTATCATAATATCTCTCTATTATATCTCTATGTATAATTTGAGAGAGAGAGAGAGAGAGAGAGAGAGAGAGAGAGANAAATGGAGCTATGATTTTGGTATGAAATTATACTCAACATACCCTTGTACATGAAAATATGTTTCTCACTTTTAAAAAGTTAGTAATAATGATATTTTTAATAAGATGTTAAAGATTCGAGTCACTGGCATGTAAATATGAAAATGTTGATGTTAAATATGTAAAAAGCTAGGAACATTTACATACATACAACTCAATTCTTATGTATTTACATATCTAACGCCTAAACTTCAATTGTATAAATATGACATAGCTTTGCATGAAAAGGTGTATTCACTTCAAATAGTGATATTTTTGATGTGATATAAAAGATTTATGCGGTGTAAATGTAAAAAAGTAAAGTTTAGTCGTCAAATATGTTCCTACATAGGAATTTGGTAGTATGTATGCAAATGCCCCAAAAATATAAGAATTGTGTGGGTATGTATGTAAATGCCCCATAGACTTTCAGCCTCCAAGTTGGGCAATAATTTAGTTTGGGTAAAGCTTTGACAATATCATGGATTCTTTTGTTGTCTGTGTGAGCAGTTTTATTTTGATTTTTTTTTAAAATAAAAAGAAAGATTTACATATATACTGTTTAATTCCAATGCATTTACATATCTAACATCTAAACTTCAATTTTTACGTGCATGACACCTTAATTATGTATGAAAATATGTATTTCGTATTTTAAAGTTAAAATAGTGATGTTTTGGATGTGACCTGAAAGATTTGCTTGGCATAAATGTTAAAAGTAAAATTTTTGCCAACAACAATTTTTACGCATTTACATCTCTAACATGTAAATATCGATTTTTACGACTTCTTATCTATGCATGAAAATGTATGGTTTCCTTTTCAAAGATTAAAATAGTGATATTTTTGATGTGATATGAAAGATTTGATTGATATACAACAACAACAACAAAACTTTGATCCCACTACGTGGGGTCGGCTGCATGAATCCTTTTTCTCCACTGAGTCCTATTTAGTGTCATATTTTCATTTAGTTATAGCAAATTAAGATCATTTTTAATACAATAAGCCCAAGTCTTCCTAGATCTACCTCTGCCTTTCTTAACACAACTCGAATCCGCCGTTGTCGGTCTCAAGCCCAGATGCAAAAAGTGGAGGGTTGCGTTAGATAGTCGACAGTCAGCGTAAAACTTGTCGAAAAAATCATGACATGAATCATTTTGATATTTGTGAAATACTTGATTGGTATAAATGTAAAAAATAAAATTGAAGTGTTAGATATGTAGGCAATATGTATGTAAATGTCCCCAAAAAAAATTAGAGAAATTTACATACATTCGACACGACTCTTATGCATTTACATATCAAACACTTAAATTTTCATATTTACATCTATAACACTTTAGTAGTATAAATCAATGTAAGAAAGTGTGTATTTCACTTTTAAATAGTAAGTGATAAGTGGCATTTTTTTATGCCATGATAAAGGTTTAAGTAGTATGGATGAAAATATGAAAATTTAGGTCTTAGATGTGTAAATACATAAGAATTGTGTGATATGTATGCAAATGCCACAAATTAAGAGAATATTTGTGTATAAATCCATTTTTTTGACACTTGTCTAATATGCCAAATGAATAATCAATTGTTCCACCTATTTTTCTATGACTATGTTATTTGGTTGTGATTCTCGGATAACTTTCAATTCAATAAAAAATAATAGAGATTTTTACATTCATAGCACTTCAAACATACATTTTTTAATAAATCTCACTCCAAAAACTTCTAATTTACCTACTAAGCACCCAAATCCCTTCTAAGTCACAAAATCAGCCCTCGTTTGATGTTACAGAAGACTAAGTGTAACCGGGGGCTGATTTTGTGGCTTAGAAAGGATTGGGATGCTTAATAGATAAATTAGAAGTTTGTGGTGCGAGATATGTAAATAGGAATATTTGATGTGCTATGAATGTAAAAATCCCAAAATATAATATCTTTTATGTGTTATGAAAGTTTTGGGTGGCCTAAATATCAAAAAATAAAGTTTGAAGTACTCCATATATAAGAAAAAATATTACATCAGGACTCCGCATGTAGAGTTACGTGCGGAGTCCAACGAAATCGCGCAATGTAAATGTGACAGAAAAAAAAATCGGTCCGATAACATAGGAGAATATTATCTCTGTGTTATTCCGTGTTAAGCTGACAGAAAAAAAAATCGGCCCGATAACACATGAGAATATTATCTCTGTGTTATTCCGTGTTAATAAGGTATTATTGTGTTCTGGGAATATTTCTGGTGTTGTAATAGCACAATAAGACATCAATAAATATAATAATACATAAATAACACGCAATAGTATGAGAAAAATATTCTCATTTTAGTCCACTAAAATAGGACGGTCACAAACATATATATATATATATATATATATATATATATATATATATATATATATATATATATATATATATATATATATATATATATATATATATATATAACTATTTTAGTGGACTAAACAGGTAACTCTACTTATCCATTTTACTCGCCCAGTCCTATCCATTTTACTCGCCCAGTCCCGCCAGTAGAATAGCAGAAGTGTCGATTTCCGGGCATCCATGGCGGCGTCAAGGGGAATGGGGTCGGCGAACGCGATTAGGGTTTCGGACATAGAGAACATGAGCGTGGATCAGCTAAGAGTCCTAAAGGAGCAGTCTGATCTCGAGGTAAATCTCCTCCAGGACAGCCTTAACAAGATCAGGTCTGCTGCCACCCGTCTCGAGATCGCATCCACCGCTCTCCACGACCTCTCTCTCCGCCCTCAAGGCATTTCTCTATTCTGTATTCCCCATCTCTCTGTATTGTCTCATCACTTCTTGAGACAATTTTTTTTTGTTGCGAAAGGGAAGAAGATGCTCGTACCTCTCACGGCGTCTCTCTACGTCCCGGGAACCCTCGACGATGCTGAGAAGGTGTTAGTTGATGTTGGAACCGGTTATTTCATTGAGGTACTTTTATTTCTTTCCTTCTGCTATTTCCCATAGATGTTTGATTTCCCGAGTAGTGGTTTGTTGTGTTCTTGATTTTTAAAATGTCTTTGGATGCCAATTGTGTTAACTACTTTGGGTGGCTGGGTTACAATTCTTGCAGGGATTTAAGTTGAATAAGCTAACCGGAATTGGCTAATCTATTCATTCAAATAGACCAAATGTACCATTTATAATGAGTCTATCATGTCTTATACTATTTTAGCTTCAATTCAAAATCCCTTATTGTTTACTGGAAGAAAAAGTTTATCGTAGCTCCATTCTTTAATATGCAAACCCTTACATCTAAGAAAGATAAGTAGAAACAAGTTGAGGCGATGTGCTTCTTTCACCTGAACCTTCACCACTAGAAAGGAGATTTTTTATACGGTTATTTTATTTTTTGACCTTGTTAATTTGATGATTTATGTTAAACTAGCTAGCTCAGCGTTTCATGCCATGCATTTTCTGGCTTTGCATTTGAAAATTTCTTCATCCTAGCACTTCAAAATGTCTTGTCTCTGATTTTAAGCTTAATTTTAATTTGCAACACTTTAGTGTCCCCAATGTCATACTTTGACTTATAGGTGCGGTTTAACCATTTGTAATTTGCAGGGGTTGGAAAGACGCAAACAAGAGAAGTCGCAACCACAAACTATTGCTACCGTTAGTTAGTAAATGCTGAGTTAAAAGTGCGCCATTGTGCAGTTTTTTATCTGAATTACTGTTCATTTTGGGACAGACACACACACAAGGCTAGAAGGTGAAAGGAAGGCGGCGGGAAGGAGGTTGGCTGTAGTAGGGGCACAGCGGGAGAGGCTGTTCTTGTGCGGCTGCAATAGGGAAGGAGTTGTGACAGAGAAGGATGGATGTGGGGGCACGAAGAGTCGGATAATCACCACCTCAGAGCGAGATACATTCGGAGTACTACTCATCCTCGGATACAACCCTAGAGGGGAAAACTGGGGACGCCGATGACCGTCCTGATAGAAACACAATAAAAAACTGCCCTAAGACATGAAAATAACATATTTATACACCTAGGATAAAAAAGAGTAGACCCTACCAGGAAGGACCGACAAATCCCTCCTTTGCATGGACTGAACCGGTCTGGGTCAAAGATCGTGGCATTTGTTGAGTCTGGGCATGGACGGCTCGTGTCATGAAGTTTTGAAGAACTTTGTCTAGCTTTTGATATTTTTTTTTAGGGGCCTTGATAGTATTGGGTTTTAAATAAGGTTATAGGAAAATCTATGATCAAGAAACTTAAAAGAGGGCTGACTCGTATGATGACTCAATGTGGCTTAGTGAACTTTTGGTGCATGATACTTGATTATGTTAAAAGCTATTTTTAAGACTGCGTGATGTTTGATATGATGAGCTCACATATGAGGAGGAGATTATTAATGAATGTGTGGGGATTGGTTTTAGTCTGCATTGGTTATTTAAAAGCTATGTTGATGTAAAATTACCTAGTTTTCGCCCTCTATTGTAGGCATAAGCTTTTGAGTTAAAGTCAGTTAAACGATTGGTGTGTCTTAGTAGTAAAGATAATAGAGATATATGGGAACATGATATGAACTAATTAATTTATCATTAAGTGGACCCAAAAACTAGGCACGAAGATACTTTTCAACCATCCAACCTGAAATTTTATTAAATTTGGAACTTTTTTCTCATGCTATGTTTGCGTCGATGTGTCTTGGTTTTGTCCGGCTTTAATTTTGGAGGAAAACACATTATACATAATTTGAACATGTCGGTGTTGGAAGTGTCATGTTCGACATTGGCAAAAAGTGGTTTTTTGAAGTTTCCATTTTTCATAATAGCTGACAGAGATTCTTCTCAGTTTTCTTTTTATAAAATTGCTTCCAATGCCAAGGCCAAGTGCTATTTAATCTCAACACTAAATCACCTAATTGGCTCTCATTCATTCTAAAATCTATTTCCAAGTTTATATGACCAGCAGTATTATTTAAGATGGTAGATAAACTACCTAATATACTGATTTCTTATTTCCATTGACCATGTTAAGTATAAGTTGATTTCAACACCCTGACATTTTTAATGTTCGTGAACCTAGCTCCTAAAGCTGGGCTCAAAATTCTTAATTTTTTTATGAAGTGCTTCCTGCTAAGTCAGCTGGAGTTAGGCTATTCTCTTGTTTATGAATTGGATTGAAGGTTGGCATGCTGTACACTTGGCTTCTCCCTAATCTAATTTAATTTTTAAAGTTTTTGAACCTAGAGCCCAAAGCTGTGCTTGAATTACTTTGTTTTTTTTTTTAAAATAAAGTGCTTCCTGCTAAGTCAACTTGTGTCAGTCTGTTCCTAGTTCTTAAATTAGATTGAAGGTTGGCATGTTTTACTCTTGCCATCACCCTAAGTTAGTTTGAGGGCATATCATATTTCCATTATTAGATTACAATAGCTGTAGTGATGATTCGGAGCTGCCATAAGTTGACCGCTTTTATTGTAAAACTGACAATATTCTTCTTAGCAGACTCCAAGGGGTCGTTTGGGATCATTTTTGTTTTTTGTCTTTTATTTTTTGTTTTTTGTTTTTTGCTTTCTTTAAGTTTTGTTTTGAAACAAAACAAATTTGGGTATTTGATTAAAGTATGTTTGTTTTTAAAAACAATCAGAACACCTTAAAGTTGTTTGAGTGTTTTTTTTTTTGAAAACAAAAAATTAAAATATGTAAAAAACAAGACTATACAAACATTTATCTAAAGCCAAAAAAAAAAAAAGATCCCGAACCCGTAAGAGAGAAAAAGAAGAAACACACATAGTGCTCATCCCCATCTTTTCTCACCTTTTGTTTTCCTTTTAAAAGAAAAATTGTTGTATTTCTACCCTAGTAACTCACATTGTGATTTTCTTGAAATTTATAACACAAGCCTCCACTGAAGCGCTAATGAAATTATGTCAAAATCTCCATCTCAAAATTATTTTTCTTAGGAAAACTTTCTCTAACAATGATAACATTACATAACATTGCGATATTGTCTAAAGTTGGTTGTCTTGGATACGAAATTTTGTAATGTGGTGGGGGAAATAAGGTTGGCAGAAATGTACGGAAGGTAGCGTTAAAAATAAATGACATAAGCATTTATAAATGACATAAGAATTTATTGATTGACTTAATAGGAGTGTAATGTAATTGTTAGAATAGAACCAGCTTGAATCATTGATGTAAAGAGATGTATAAATACCCTTTATAAGATCTACTAATAAGGACAAAAATAAAAACAAAATAAAGGGAAAAAATGAAAGTAAATAAAAGCAAATCAAAGCACTTAATACAAAATTATGCATATTAATATTTTAATGTTCTAATAATCCCCCTCAAGTTGAAGCATAGATGCAGTCATGTTCAACTTAATTTTAAAAACATCGACCAGTGGTTAGAGAATGTTCTTTGTGAGAATATTTACCAGTTGACCACTATATGACACAGACGAAACACAAATTTTCTTGGACTCGAGCTTTTTCTTGATGATGTGATGGCTAATCTCAACATGTTTGATATGATCATACTGGACCGTATTGTGAGCAATGCTAATGACAGTCTTGTTATCACAAAACAACTGTAGGGGAACGAAGACTGTCATACGTAGTTCGTGGAACATGATGCGTAAAAAGAGAGGTTCGCAAATTCTCAGGGACATGAACCGAAACTCAGCTTCCACACTTCTCCGAGCAACTACAAAATGTTTTTTGCTTTTCCACATAACCAGGTTTTTCTGCACAAATTAGCAGTATCCCGAGGTAGATCGCTGGTCATGGAAGGACCCGACCCAATCCGTGTTTGTGTAAATTATAATAGAATGAGAGGTGTGGCAAGTAAAAAAAACAAACTTGAGCCAAATGTGTCTTTTAAATAGTGGAGAATCCAGTGGACAGCTTGGAGATGGTGCTCATAAGGGTCAGACATGAATTAACTATCCCAACTGCGTGACATATGTCGGGGTGTGTATGGGCAATGTAGATTAATTTTCCCACAAGGTGTTGGTAATGAATCTTGTTTACGGGAACTGCATTGGAAACATCAACAAGTTTTTCATTGGGATTCATCGATACAACCACTGGTTTGCATAGGAGAAGATTGTTCTCTGTCAAAAGTTCAATCACATATTTTCACTGAGACAGACAAATACCCTGAGATGATCGAGCAACTTCCATGTCTAAGACGTACCAGAGAGATCCTAAGTCCTTCATTTCAAAGGAAGCAACAAGAATGTCTTTCAGAGACTCCAATACTTGTAGATCATTACCTTTGAGAACAATATCATCAAGATAAACAATAAGGATAGCTACCCGACTAATGGAGGAATGTCGGAAGAAATGGGTGGTCCGATTGAGCCTGAGTGAATTCATGGCCTACCACCATTTTTGTGAATTTTCCAAACCATGCCCGTGATGATTGCTTCAATATATGGAGAAATTTTCGCAATCTACATACTTGCCCTGAGAGGCAATGGAGTCAAAGCTTGGAGGAAGAGTCATGTATATCTCCTCATTTAGGAACACATTCTTGTCATCACGCTGGAATAAGGGCCAATCCAGATTCACTGCAAGTGATAAGAGGACTGAAATGTTTAACTTAACAACTAAAGCAAATACCTCCTCATAATCAAATTCGTAGGTCTGTGAGTACCCTTTGACGACCAATTGTGTTTTTTTGCGTTTAAAGGATCCATTTGATTTAAACGATGCTAAAAATTCATCGGTATCCCACAACTTTCTTACCCTAAGGAAGATCAACAATGTCTCAAGTATGGTTTCGCCGAAGGACATTAATCTATTCCATGGCGGGTCTACTAACACAACATCAATAATAGATGAAAGCTGATGTTTGGTCAGGGTCATATCAAATGATCTGTAGGTTGGTGATAATCTGGGAAGAAAGACATAGTTTGTCATGGGATAAAGAGAGCTTGTCTGATTGTGTATCTTACTAGAGGAACTGACTTTCTTATTTGGAGTAGGAGCAGTGTTGGGATGCCGTCCAAAGGGAATTTAGGGTCCAGCTGCATCAGAACGAGTGTGTCGAGTGTAGACACGTAGAGTGGGAGATGTGCTGGTGGAATTGAAGGAACATAGGGCTCCTTGGTGGTAGGAGAAGTCGGTCAAACCAAAGGAACAGTGGGTTCCTCGATGGTAGGTGGGGGAACTTCCACAGGAGTAAGGTAAGGAACAGTGTCCAAAAACTCTAACTTTCCCCTCATTGGATGTCGATTTAGGAAAGTAAGAAACACTTTCAAAAAAATGAGACATCAACACTCACATAAACCTTATTTGTGGTAGGGTTAGGACATCAATATCCATTTTGAGTGGCAGAATATCAAAGGAAAATATATTTTATGGATGTGGAATCAAGTTTACTTTGAGTTGGGTCCATGCTTCGAATAAAGGATGTGCACCAAAAAACTATGAGATCTAAAGTGGAGAAGACTCGATTGTTAAGGAAAGTACGATCTCAAGATAGCTAAAGGGGTACGAAGTTGTGAAATTTTTAGGTAACTTTATTGATGAGATAAGTGACGGTAAGAATGACATCATTTTAAAGACATTTTGGAGCATTAGAGTGTAACATAATAAAGCAGGTAATGTCGAAGGGATGTCGGTTTTTTTCCTCGGCTATCCCATTTTGTTGAGGGGTGTTGATACACGAGCTATGATGGAGGAAGCCCTTACTTAATAGAAATTCACCTAATATAAAGTTAAAAAATTCACAATAATTGTCAGTTCAAAGAGTTGAATAGGAGCTTTAAATTCAATCAAAACGAATGTTTGTAAGTTTTTAAAAGTATCATAAGACTCAAATTTATCTTTTAAAATATAGACCTATGCCTTCTGAGTGTGATTATCAGTCAAAGTAAGGAACCACAGTTTATTGATATAGCTAGGAGTACTAAAAGGTCCTCATAAGTCACCGTGATTACGAGTGAAAGCAGCGAAATATGAGTAATTGAGGGGTTGATAAGAAACACGATGATGTTTAGCTAACTGATAAGTTTCACATTTGAAATTAGAAGGATTTTTATCAACAAATCAACGTATACATTTGTTTAAGATATTAGAAGCTAAAAGGACCCAAATGACATTGCAAGAACAATTGGACATTCAGTGGACAATGATAAGCTCCAACTACTAGATAGAGTGTCTTCATTTCGGTGCTTTTCGCTTGGAAGAAGTAGGAGTCCGCCTACCCACTTAGCAGTTCTAGTCATTCTCTTCGAACAACGATCTTGAAAGACACATACATCAGAGGAGAAATGAACAATAAAATCAATACAATATGTCAACTTACTAACAGAGAAATAGTCACGCTTCAGTAGAGGTTCATTGACATAGATTCCTAATTATATCTGTTAAAACAACAAATCCTTGACCAGTAAAGGAATGGGACTCATCAACAATTTTAACAGTATCTTCCCCGAGCAATGATAGTATGTCGAGAAGGCTTGAGAGCTTACAACTATGTGGTCCGTGGCACCTGAATGAATTATCCATTGACTAGAAGGGGCAAAAGAAATGAGTGCTATAGGAAGAGTGGATTGGATACAAGCAGCTTGATTAAGTTCTCAATTCAACATTTAAGAAAAATTGGGGATTTCAGATTGTTTTGGGTAGAGGCCGACTGTATCATGTTGGATTCAAATGACGTAGCGAGACCCTCGATAATGGAAGATTTGGCCAAAGGTTTGGATGCAGATTTCTCGTGAAGCTTCCAACACTTATCAACGTGGCTGGTTTTGTGATAGAAATCACAAGTGGGGCGACCAACCTGAGGTTGTGCACTATTAGAGACTAAGTTGGATGCTTCGATAGACAAAATAGAAATACCAAGCATGACAAGTCTTCGACTCTCTTCGCAATGAATCTTAGTGAAAGCAACGCGAGTAGAAGGACGAGGATACCGGTCAATGATATAGCCCCGAACTTCGTCAAGATCTTTGTTGAAGTCTGCTAGAAATTGGAACATGCAGTCCTTTTTCTATAATTTTCTGAAAAAGAGATTGGTCGGCCGGAAATTCCCAAGTGTAGTCATAATATAGATCGCATTTCATCCATAATGCAATCAGATCATTATAGTATTAGGTGACGGTCCTGGATCCTTGTTTTGTTTCACAGATTTTCTTACACTCATAGAGTTGGCTGAAATTCCCTACATCTGAGTAGGTATCACTGATTGCTGTCTAGAGGACACTAGCAAAAAGAAGGAACATATATGATCGATCAATTGAAGTCTCCATGAAGTTAAGCAGCTGCGACATGACCATTGAATTCTCTACTTTCCAAGCTCCATACGTTGGGTCAGCCTTTGTAGGTTCACGAATCATTCCAGTGAGATTACCAAATTTTCCACGCCTTTGATGAACAAAGATACAAAATGGAACTATTGGAGAAAGTTACTGTCGTTCAGTTTTTGAGTTGTAATGAAGAAGTTGATGTTGTTTTGCTGTCCTCCGATCTGTAGAGGAACAGAGGTTGGTATTGATGCTCCGATGAAATCAAGAACATCTTCTGATGACAACTCAGTTTTGGAGGAGTTCGTTGTGACTCCAATTGAGCCAAACGAGATGTTAGGTTGTTGAGACATTATAAAGTTCCGACAACTGGAAGAATATGGCCTCTGAAACGGTTCCCGCTGAACCTGGCCGGCTGGAAGAAGGTTTCAGGAGATCAGTATAGAGGTCCTAAAGTAGACGAAGGCAAGTAGAGTGGACCTATTCTGAAGTAGGCGGATCTGTCCTGAAGCAGACTGAATTTCTCGAAGGAAAACCGATCTGGAGCAGACGTACTAGAGCAAGCAAGCAAATCTATCTAGAAGCAAATTGAATTTCCCATGCTGGACCTGGCCGACTGGATGGAAGTAGACACCTAGAGTAGACACTGAAGTAGGCGGCCTGAAGGAGACTTAGCGGGCTGAAGAGAAGGGATCTGGACTTGCTAGCCGGCGACACGTAGAGGCCCGACGACAGCTCGGTTAGGACCATTGCTCTGTTATCATGTTAGAATAGAATCGGGTTGAATCTTATTGATGCAAAGAGATGTATAAATACATTTACAAGATCTAGTAGCAAGGAAAGAAATAAAAATAAAAATTGAATAAAGAGAAAAATAAAAATAAAAGCAAATTAAAGCAATTAATACAAAATTTTGTATATTAATATTCTAATATTCTAATAGTAATTGTGTCGTCATCGTAGGCTTTCCATTTGGTTATCTGGTCATGAAAGTTATGGCTAGTTATGCTTGTTTGGGAGTGGTGCAACGAGCAATGAAACATGGAAGAAACCAAAGGAATTTCTAGAAGGAAATGATCTAATTCAAGCAAATGCACAAAGCTGCTAAAGCAGTTATAACCCATACCTTTTCTATCACTACTGCAGGGTTGAATAGTCATTAACATAAACCACTAATAATAATGAAAATAGGCAAAATACTAAATAATAATAATGCAAATAAGCAAAATTATTGAATATAACTAAGCAAATAGAACAGAAAGGAGGAGATGCTGGAAAGTTGCATCAGTTGCCGTTGCCTTAGAAGAACTCGTCTCGAGTTCCGAAACCTGAATTCGATCATCATCTGGTGAGTGATAAGCATGAATATCAAAAACATTGAATGTGGAGGAGATATTAAGTTCTGGTGGAAGTTGAATAACATAGGTGTTATCATTGATTTTGTTCAAAATAGGAAATGCACCATATTTTCTCGGCTTCCGCTTGCTATAAGCTTCGGTTGGGGATTGTTCTTTGAGCAAATGGATCATCACAAGATCTCCCACCTTAACTTCCTTATGTCTGTGATGTTGGTCCGCTCGTTGTTTATAACTATTAGCACTAGCAGTAAGTTTGTGTCACACGTCTTGAAGTATCACATTGAAATCTGTGGCTATATGACTAGAAACTTTGTTGGTTATTTTAGGTAGAACGACCAAGTCAATAGTGCGGTTTGGAGCCTTAATGTATACAATAGCAAATGTGGCCCGACCAGTTGAGCGGTTGACCATAGAGTTGTAGACAAATTCAGCTTGACTTAGCCCTTCATCCCATCTTTCAGGTTGTTCTTCTGCTAGGCATCAAATCATGTTGACTAGTGTATGATTGTTTACTACGGTTTGACCATCAATTTGGGGGTGGTATATCGAACTCAGTTTAAGATCTATTTGAAATAATTTCCAAAGTTCCCGCCAAAAATGACTTACAAATTTGACGACACAGTCGGATGTCAAACACCTAGGAATGCCATGTAGCCTTACAACGTGTCTAAAGAAAATCCGAGCCACATTAAACACATCAAAAGTCTTTTTGCACGCAATGAAATGTGACATTTTTTAGAAAGGATCCACACTACCACCATAACAGAATCAACTCCATGCTTTGATTTAGGTAGACCCAATATAAAATCAAGGCTCAAGTCTTCCCAAATAGAACTTGGAATAGGTAGTGGAGTGTATAAACCTGTATTTGGAGAGGCGCCCTTAAAAGTTTGACAAGTATGACAGCGTTCTATAAATCTTGTGACATTCCGTCATAGTTTAGGTCAAATGAAACGAGCTTTTAGTAAGGATAATGTCTTATCTCTACCGCATGTGCTGCTAGACCATTCCCGTGAAGCTCTCGTATGAGTAATATACACAATGTGGTATTTGTAATACATAATTGGTGGCCTTTGAATAAATATTCTTGTTGTAGGGAGTAATCCAGAAATGGTTGATGCATCTTGCACCTCCTCCATGGTTCAGCATACTCCGGATCATCAGCATACAATTCTTGGATGGATTTCATACCCGTAATAAATGTCTGCAAAGATATTAAGAGACTGGCTCGTCTACTTAAAGCATCTACAACTTGATTAGCGACACTCGTTTACGAGTCAACACAAAACTAAATTTTTGTAAAAATAAAACCCATTACATATGCATTCGACTCAATTTTCTTTTTTTGTTTGTAAGAATTGCAAGGATCGATGATCACTGAATAGAACAAATTCTTGGTGGAGAAGGTAATCTCCCAATGTTTCATTCTCTTATAATAGCTTATAATTCTTGTTCATATGTCGACCATTTCTGACGGGGAATACTTAGTTTTTCACTAAAAAATTCAATAAGCTTGCCTTTTTGTGACAAGGCAACACCAATCCTAGTAGCTGAAGCGTTGACCTCCACTTTTAAAGGTTGCTGAAATCTGGAATGCTAAGCACCGGTGCCATACACAACCTTTCTTTGATGGTGTTAAAACTTCGTTGCTGTTCGGGGCCCCAAGAGAAATTCTTTTGTTTGAGGGCATCTGTAATAGGTCCCTTAATCATTCTAAATCCCTTTATGGACCTTCAGTAAAACTCCGCAAGGCCGTTTAATCTTCGAATTTCAAAAATAGTTGTGGGGATCAGCCACCCTTGAATTGCCTCCACTTTTATAGGATCGGTATGAAATCCAGACGAATCAATAATGAAGCCCGAGAAGTGC
>NEWO01000024.1:2578145-2624898 GCA_003013225.1 Phalaenopsis aphrodite | reverse complement strand
AACTATAATATATGCAGGTGACTACAAAGAAGAAAAGCGTGGCAGATGAAGTTGGGCTGATCCTGCAAGCCAAGCTAAGGCAATCATCTCCATCCTCGTAAACTCATTACTTTTGTATCAATATTAAGAACTACAGCATCGAATTTAGTTCTTTTATTATTATTATTACTTTTTTGCATCTCTGGAAATTATAGTTTGCATTATTTTAGGTGCTTCTATAACGGGAACCGCACTAGTTAATGCTTCTGCTTTGTATGAATAGATGGTTTCTTTTTGAATGCACTGCAAATGAAAGAAATTGGAAGTCTTTTGTAATTTATCACTTTCTGTTTTTTTGAAATAAGGTAAAAAATAATGTTAGAAATTTAGGATATTTTGATATAAAATTATGGTGGGATTTATACATGCAGCATCCAAAATTTTTTATATTAGAAATTTCACCCCCAAACTTACCAATTTATATTTAAAGAACCTAAAATATTAAATCTCAAAGACTGTGATTAATATAAAAATAGCTCAAAATATTTGACTTGATGGTACTAATTTCAAAAGCAAACTTCATTATTTTCCGATGCAAGTTTTTCATTCGATGCGAAAAATTTTAGCAGCATGCAATTGTAAAAAGATAAATGTACATGTTATATATATAAATACATAGGAATTGGGTGGTATTTATGTAAATGAGCCAAAAATATTGAAATCCACAATCTTAAAATCCTCAAATGTTACCACCTACTGTGCCAACATTTGACAATAGCAACAAGAACCCATCTAAGACAAGCAAGGTACATGCACTACACAAACGAAGTAAAAACTGGAAGTTCAGAATTTGCAACCACATTTACATATTGCATCTCATGAAATTGCACAATTATTCAAACATTAAAAATTAGGGATGTGATAAAATTTATCAAATTAGTTTCAGATACATATTTTGTCATCCATATTTGAGAAAAAAACAAAAAACAAAAACAACAGCTCACAAACCCCCCAAAAAGTAAAAAAATAATAATAATGCAAACAGAACTATGTTCCTTCAAACTGCACATATCTGTACAAGGAACACCACACTTAATCTTCACACACTGAAACAAACAGCCCTAGTTATCACCATCAACATCAACATCAAAACAAACTTCACAAACACGAGAAGAAAATGATCACATTCCACCAAAGCATGAAAGTAGCTTCTTTGGCGCGAGCCCCGTTGCACGATATTTTGCGGCCTGTTCGTCGACCTTGAGAATATCTTCGCCGCGCTTTGCCTCCACCATTGCTCTCTTCTCTTCAGCTTCCTTGTGAATCATGGCGATCTTGTTCTTCTTCTTCTCCGCATACTCCGCTTTCTTCTTTTCCAACTCTTCCTGATCATTCATCATAGATTTTCTTTAATTTTTTTGAAATGTACATATATAACGCTTAAAAAGTTTGATATTTTATATTTAGAACACGGTTGACATAAATCTATGCATGAAAATATCATTTTGCATTTAAAAATTTAATAATTGTGGAGTTTTTTTATGTTATATTAAGATTTGTGTTATGAAAGTAAATATGAAAGTTTAAGTGTTAGATAAGTAATATATGCCAAAAAAAAAAAAACAAATGAACATTTATGCTGAACTTAAATTTGAAGGATAGAAGTTTTAACATTGTTGAGTGCTGGAGATTTCATAGCGGTAAAGATATTAATAACTTGGAATTGTGCGAAAATTTAACACGCATATAAAAAAGAATACCCGTTGGATGAGACAAAATATTTTTACGTGGAGAATTCGAAAAGCAAAAACTACGGGATCTAACCTAGTTGAAATGATTCAACAATTTAAATATATGTTGCAAGACTTCGTCCACTTTTGAACAACAGAAAAAAAATTTTATAATAGTTAGATAAATTGACTTTACTTTTATTAAAGTGGCATAAAATATTGGGAAAATGACAATGATCAAGTTGAGATTATGGAAGATAGACGCAGGGGCTGTGTGATGATAATCTAGATTTATTATCACTGATGATAATAGTTGCTAGGCAACAGTGATTCAATAGTAGCAATAACCAAACAACGGTGATATGACGATGACAATTTGACAACGATGGTGTATTGTGATGGCGGTAGTGGCTGAGCGGAGGTGATCCACTTATAATGGCAAAGTCGGCTAAGCGATGGAGGTTCGGTGACGACGACGGTCTGACGAAGATGGTTCGGTGCAGTGATGTCAGTTGTTGGAAGATGATCCAACGACAACAATGGTGCACCACAACAACGGTGGCTGTCAAACGTAGGTGATACAACATAACGACAGCTGATATACAATGATCCAATGATTGTCGTGGTGTACCATAACAACGGGGCTGTTGGGTGTCGATGATCTGGTATAACAACGATCAGGAGATAATGATCCAATGATAATGACAATGTTTTGGTGATGACAACCTAACAACGGTAACGATTATCCGAAGATAGCGGTCTGACGGTGGCAACAGTGGACCGTAGCTCAGCATCGATTGGGTGATAATTGTCTTGTGGCAGCGGTATTCTGACAACAGTGGTCCAACAACAAGGTGGTTGTCTAGCAATGGTGGCATGTCGGCGGCTGCACAGTGTTGGTAGTCTAGTGGCGAAGATAGCTCAACAATGATGGTCCGAAATGGTGGTGGTGACCTGGCGATGGCGGCGACAGAACATTTATCGGGCTTCGGTGGTCCAACAGTGGCAACAGCTCACCGACAGTGGTCCAGTATAGAGGTGTTAGTCCGGTGATGGTATATCGGCGGCAGCGACACGACATTGGTTGGGTGTTGATGGTCTAGTGGTGATGACAACCTGATGACGGCACAACGACGGTATTCCGACTATGGTGGCCTAATGGAGGCAACAACACAACTTCGGTATGAGGTCAGTGGTCCAGTCGTGATGATAGCTCGACAAAAGTGGTCCAATACGGCTGTTGCAGCCCCACAACAGTGACAACGACAACTCGACGATGATGGTACAACAACCCTACAATGGTGGCTTGACGAGGCGGTGGTGGCCGGGTGTTAGTGATTCAGCATAGTGGCGGTGGCCTGACATCAACGGTTTGGCATGGCGGCAATAACCAGGCGTCTGTGGTCTAGCAATAGCGGTTGTTGGGCTGCAGTGGTTCGACAGTGGATGCGGTCAGCAACGGCGGTCTAGAGATGATAACAGTTGAGCAGATGTGGTCCGACAACGGCCTGAGGACGATGGTCTAAAGGCAATGGAGCTCGGAGTACTCAAGTGCTTGGAGCTCCCTTCAACCTTCTCATCCAGGTCTCGGTTCGGTCCGCCTTCATGAAGAGCATGAGGGTCTATTTATAAATCATTTTAGTGACATTCTCCATAAAAATTGCATGAATCTGGACAACTACATCGTACGAACTTGAGTGATTTCTGTAATCAGATGATGTTTTATGGGTATTTGGGTGCTTTAATGACGTCAGAATTAAAAGATCTTAAGATCGTTGGATTCGTTTCGTCGAGATGCTCAATTTAATTATAAATTTAAATATCATTTTGTCCCCCAAAGCATCTCTTTTTTACTTTAGATGTATTATTTGGGCTCACATGAATTTATATCAGATCATTTTCGATGTCAATTAGTTTATCTCACTGAGACACTTCATTTAATCATAAATGGGTCGGTGGGCAAAATTGATTTTTAAAGCTTTTGATCCAATTGTGCGCTGAGATTTATGCATACCAATATGATTTTTTTAGGTACATTTTAAACATATTCTGCATTCTTCTTTTCCAATTATGCTTTCTTCTTTTCCAACTCCTCTAGTATTTCCTCGTCAGTTTTCAACTAGAAAAAAAAAATTAGTCAAATTTATATATAACATACAATTCCTATGTATTTACATATGTAACATTTATAATGTTTGATAATTATATTAACACTTTCGTGTCATGAATCTATGCATGAACATTTGCATTTCCCTTTCAAAAAGTTAGTAAGAGTGGTATTATTTATGTAATATTAAAGATTTGAGTGTCATTCAATTAAATCTGAAAGTTTAGGTGTCAGATATGTAAATATATGCCACAAAAAAGACACAACTGAACACTAAATCTGAGATTAAATTAAAAAAAAAAGGGTAAAATTTTCCCCAATCCACTGATGAAGATAAGAGGGAGTCCTTATTCCATAAAGATGTAATTTTTATAGTGTAACAAAATGAGTTAAGAAAATGCTATACCTCAATCTTCTTCAGATCAGCTTCTATAGCCGCCTTCTTTGCATTCTCCCATGCTGCAATAGCAGACATCTTCTTGACAGCTCTGTCGGACCCAATAAGATAAATATTTATTTATGCGCAAAAAATTATTCAACAAAATGCAGTAAATCTCAAAAAAATAAAAATAAAAATTACATTCCTACCACTCAACAATTCAAACGTATTTCCATATCTAACACCTATGCTTCTATTTATATATCACATCTCCTATGCATGAAAAGGTGCATTTCACTTTTAAAAAGCTAAAAAGGTGGCATTTTTTTATGTCATATGAAAGATTTGGATGGTATAAATGTAAAAAAGTAAAGTATAGGTGTTAAATATGTTAATGCCTCATCTCAAAACATACTGTAGAGAACAGAAACTACAAAATGTTAAACTTCATTAGAGATTAAGAAATAAACAAATTTGAACCATGAAGAGAGAAGTCTTGTGGACAATTTGTCACATCAGCGAAGCATTTTCTAGAGAAAAAAAAAGTTCATGCGATGAGAACAGTTTTATTCGGGCATTTACATACATACCCCACAATTGCTTTGTATTTAGATATCTAACACCCAAACTTTATTTTATTACATTCATGCCACCCAAAACTTTAATATCACATCAAAAGTACCACTATTTTAACTTTACAAAGTGAAATACACCTTTTCATGCCTATGGCTTGCATATTAAATTGAAGTTGGGTATTAGATATGTAAATACATAAGAATTTAGTGGTATGCATGTAAATCTTCCATTATTTTATGGTTTTAGAACATCCAGTCCTTCACTACTAATTTTTTCAAGCATGTGCAGAGAAATTCTACGTGGTTATAGTATCATATTATATAAAAAATTTGATATAAATTATATAAATATATTATTACAATGCATCATATATATTTTATGTTATACAATTTTGGGCATTAGTACAACTATATGTTACTTAATATGCATGTATATGCATGCTCATTCATGCATCCCATCAGCTGTATGTCAGCATAGCAATACATGATGCTATATAAGTTCTATCAATTAATATCTCTACATAATGTACCCATTTATGTCTCCATTTGTGTTAGTCGATTTTGTAAATGCATACATTCAAACCAAGTACCTAAACACACACATATATTTCATCAAGGTTATTAGACACTTTCACTTCATAAACAAATAGGAAAATTTACATACAAAACATACAATTCTTATGCATTTACATATCTAACAACTAAAATTTGATTACTATGTTTATAACACTTTGATGCCATATACCTATGCATGAAAATTCGTATTTCACATTTGAAAAATTAATAATAGAGTGTTATGCATGTAAAATACATAAGAATCGTACGGTATATATGTAAATACCCCAAACAAATGATAAGAAATAGAAAATTCCACTTGCACATCCAATAGTAGGAAGTACATCTTTGTGAATCGATCATATATGAAATATAAGAATTTGAATAACATAAAAAACAATATTTCGAAACATTATTTGTAGGAATACTAACTTGTTCTCAGCTTTGACCTTCTCGCTCTCTTCCCATGCCCTTATCAACGACATTCGCTTCTCCGTTTCAACCCGTGCGAGAACAGCATCTGAAGGTACGTAATGCTTACAATTTGTTTAAACTTTGACTGAGAAGATACTGAAAGAAATGCAATAATATTCAATGATTTCAATTTAAAGTACCTCTATCAACTGAAGTGCTGCTACTTTTCACACTGGAGGGATCTGTGGCCTCTGTTGCAAAATACTCAGTGTGGTAAGAACTAAGAATTGCATCAATGTCCAAAATGTTTGTCAGAAAAAAAAAAAATACTGTAATTATTTAAGCTCATATGTAATGATGAAGCTTTAATATTCAAGTTACTATACAGTCCGGTAGGCGATAGATACTTCAACTTATGTATACATGCCACAGAATTCTTATGTATTTACATATCTAACATCCAAAATTTGATATTTATGCTTGCAACACCTTAGCGTCATAAATCTATGCATAGAAAGGTGTTTTTCAGTTTTAAGAAGATAGCGATGGTGATATTTTTGGTGTGATGTTAAGGATTTGAGCGATATACATATAAATATGAATGTTTAGGTGTTACGATATGTAAATATATAAGAATTGTGTGGTATGTATGTCAATGCATTTAACATGTTTTGTGCTGCAGCACTGTGCTCTCCTCAACAGCAAAGTGACACACCATACTTTAATTTGGTCTCTGATATAATTGATTAAAAATAATCCGCAACATAAATAACTTCAGAAGAAAAAAACATCAGCTTTATTAATAAAAATCATAAGCCGTAAAACATTAAAAAAAGAGTAAAACATTCTTGTTATGTAAAATGCAATTACACGTCCACCTCATAGATTTCTGAACAATGTCTTAAACATAGAAAGCTATAGATATCATACCATATGTGTGTGTATAAGTACAACACACACACACACACATGAACACATTGTAAGACCTCATTTAAACTATTTTAAAAATCCAAAACAATGGATAAAAATTTAGAAAATAAGTAGTATTGTATCAATAGTAGGGGTGCTAAAAATGGACCCGACACGTTAACTTGATTCGAACACGATTCAAAAAATCAGGTTCGGGTTGACTCCATTAATTTTAGGTTGAGTTTGACTCCAAAATACCAACACAGTTTGGCTTTTTTGTCGGGTAAGGGTTGACCAGCCATCAGTAAATTTACATGAAGCTAACCTACAACCTGAAATTAACTCAAATATGACACTTCAACTTGAATTTGACTCGAAATTAATGAAAATTTGACCCAAAGAAGTATTATGCGTGAATTAAACGGGTTATGCGGGTCAGATTTGGGTTAGTTAGGTTGAAAGTGGGTTGGTTCGCGTCACTTTTCTACCTATATAATATTCAAGTTGGGTTCAAGTCAAAACATTTTTGATTCGGGTCTATTTCGGGTCAGTCAACCCGGCCCGTGAACTCGATTTAGCGCCCCCTACTCATAGAATATTGTTTTGCATTTTAATCCATTTCTATGCTATGAAATTACAACAACAACGACTATAACAACAAGGATCTATCCACTAAGTGGGGTCGGCTACATAGAATCTTTTTCTCCATTGTGTGATATTGAGCGTCATATTTTCATTTAATTTTGTGCTATGAAATTGATAACTTTAAATTAATATTATTGCAAAATCAACTTGTAACATGAGGATATAGATTAGGTTGAAAGCCTAAACTCCCAACCAACCACTTGAGATTGTCTGCATCAAGTTAGGTATAGAAAACAACAATCAAGTCAATTATGTAAAAAAACAAATTTAAGTGTGGCAAAACGTTAAAAATACTCAGGGGGATAAGACTAAAGATGAAGAAACTAAATCAGGAAAATAGCTAGAATTAGGATGATGAGCTAATCTGGAAGCAAAACATGCCATAAAAAGTACATGATTCCATGAAATGAGACTATTTCATAACTATAACATCAGCTACAATCCACCTTACCATCTTTCTTCATTCAAATCACACACAAAAAAGGGAGGAAAGTTACATGCACACCGCACAATTCTTATGTATTTACATATCTAACAACCAAAGTTTGATTTTTACTTGGTTTCATAAGCTTATGCATGAAATGTGTATTTCATTTTTAAAAATAGAAGAGCAGACTTAATCCAAAATCAAAATATTTGCAAAAAAAAATAAAATAAAATAAAATAAAATAAAAAGAAGTCCCAAGGAAGATAAAAGCCTAAGAACATCAAAACACCTGAAGAAAACCAGAGATATCAACAGCAAAACCACTCTGAAACTACAGTTTTTCATCTCTAAATCATTAAATTTGCTTCAGCAGCTTTTGATTACCAAAGACGAACAGAGATCCCATAAATTCGCTAAAATTTCTCAAATCCATCAAATCCCTAACAATCCCAAACCCATCCAAATTCCTTCAAATCCCCGACTTCGGAACTCAACAGAAAGCAAAATTACAGCAAAGAGAGGGAATATGAACACTAACTCTCCACTATGGCCAGAGATTTGAGCTCGTCGGCGGCCTTCTCCTTCGGCGCCGGCGGATTCACCGTCTTCTCCTCCGCCACCGGAGCCACCTCCTTGTCAGGCTTCGGCGGCGGCGGAGCAGCAGCCCCCTCCGTTGATCCCTCAACCACCACCTTCTTCGCTTCCTCTTGCCCCATCGTTTTCTCCAACTATCCTCGGATTCTCACCTCCCTCCAACTGTAGCTCAACCAGAGTAGATAGATATATCTGCTTGCATAAAGTAGAGTGGAAACTTTGAGAAGGAAATAAAATAAAAAAGAAAACTTTGGCGTCGCTTTCTGATGTATGGAGTAGTGAGACGATTAACAACAACCGATGTAGAAAAGTTTTAATTTTGGTCCATTTTGCAATGTAAATCTGTAATTTTTATTTTATTTTTTTTACAAATTATGGAAGTTGGTGTAGAGCAGATAAAATCGGCTGATAGATGGTTTGTTAAATGGAGAGGAATCTCCGCTCACCGCTTTGTGCGGGACCGCAGAAGGTGGAGAAACCTGCCAATTCTTATGAGGTAAAGGAGTCATTTTTTTTTTGTGGGGTCTTTTACATATATACCACCCAATTCTTATGTATTTAATATGTAAACTTTACCTAAAATATTTCATATCACATTGACAACCCTGTCATTTTAACCTTTAAAGTGAAATATACATTTTCTTGTATAGTAATGTGTATAAATATTAAAGGTTGGGTGTTAGATATATAAATACATATGCATTGAATGATATGTTTGTAAATCTTCCATCTATTTTATTTTTAATATATTTGGGATTTATTAGATTTGACGGAATTTGAAATACACCACCTCTATTGTTGTGAAAAAATATTTACATCAGGACTCCAGATACATTCCGAGTTCAATGGTGAGACGTCACGTGTCAAGTGTGCCCCACCATTCTTAACACTGGTCAATGTCAACGGTGAGGACCGCTTGACATGTGACGCCCCACCATTGGACTGCTAATGTTATGTCCTGATGTAATATTATCTTGTTGTTGGTGGCACCTTATGTCCACCTACAGCCGCTAATTACAAATTTGATATTAATTTTATATTTCTTCAAATGAAGCCCTGCATTTATTTTACATAAAATAAAAAAAAATTCAGAATTCTTTCAGGATAATATAAAAAAATTGTTTTGGGGTGAAAGTATTCAACGATATTAAAGCAATTGCTGACATATTTATGCACTGAAAAATCACCAGCAGACGTATCCGCTGCTTATTTTTCAACTAAACGGTCAAATATTTTGCTTAATTTTCTAAACCATGGATAAAAAGCAGGCTTTTAAAAGCACTTCTTGTTTTGGAAGAAAGTGCAAGGTGGAGGAAGAAAGAAAATTACGTTCAAGTCACTAAATTTTTATATATTTACATATCTAACACTTAAACTTCAATTTTCATATGCAGACTATCCCACCTTTGCATTAAAAGATGCATTTTTTTTTTTATCTTGATTTTTGCAGAGATAAATAAATGACTTGATCATGTCAAATGAATCTTATCATATGTCTAGATTCATTTTGCACTCCCGTCCAATATGTTAACGTGACGCGAAAAACCAACATATGATGAAGTAATTTATGTTCGTGTTATTTTCGTTTTCAATTGATTGTTTGTCGTGTAATTTTATTTTTCGCGTTGTTTGCACAACATATTTATCCATTAAAATTTGATTTTAAGTAACTAGCACTTAATGCAAAAATTATTCCTCAAATTGCATTTTTTTTAAAAAAAAATATTAATTATTTATTTTAAAATAAAATAAATTTATAAAAAAATTACAACTAGCGAAGGCACAGATCACAAATCCGTCGGCAGTTGATTGTCCAGCCGCCACGTGGAATAAACAAACGCCTAACGGCCGTCTTTATTTTATTTAAAATCACAGTATCCTGACCGTACTTTGTTTTTCCATGAACGGTCGTGATGGTGAGATGTCATGGTAAGAACCTTCACGGTCCCGACACCGCAGGGTGAACGTAAGCAGGAGATTACCATTTAGTTGGTTCGGACCGGTATCTGGATCAGCCGACAGAGAACGGCAGAACGGTTGGTGGCGCGAATTTTTTGCGGGGACGCCCATATGCTTGCCACGTAAGCAATTAATGATGACAGCTTGGCTTTCTAGTGGTTGGCGGCACCATGTGACAATGGGGTCTCAATAATGACATTTAACCGCGCGTATTGAGCGTAATTATAAACTAATTTATATAACTTGAATAAAAATATTATTTTACACATTTCATGTGATATTAAAATATAATTATATATATATATATATATATATATATATATATATATATATATATATATATATATATATATATATATATATATATATAACACATTATTCTTATGTATTATTATTATTATTATTATTATTACTTTAAAGGAATGACGAGAGATTATTAGACGAGCTCTGATCATCCCTAGGTATACTAAATATTCAAGTATCATTCTCTACACGTGAAGAGATTCTAACCCGTAACCTGAAGAGACTTACAATCTTTAGAGAAACTGCTCTACCAACAAACCACAGATTATAATACCCAAAATAATCTCTAATTATTTATATGAAGCCATTTTAATATTAAAATTTATAAAATATCAAAATAATTTATATGCTCTTTAAATTTGAGTTAAAATAGTTCCTATGAAAAACTATTAGAACTCAGTTTTAAAAAAGACAGAGACTATTTTGATACTTTATTCTTTATAATTATAAAAGAAAAAATATATATCACTTAAAAAAATTATGATTATTTTATTTTTGAGGCAATGTTAAAAATTTGATAAATATGTATGTAAATATGAGTGTTTAAATGTTAGATATGTAAATAATTAAAAAAATGTGTGATATTATGTAAATGTACCTACAATATATGTAATTCAATTTATTGGTAAAAATATGCTCTCAATTATGTTTTGGCATCACCAATTTAATGATGCGTGTTGATAAAGTTACATATTTTAAGATTATATAAATCCTTCTCTCCCTCCTCCCAAAATGAAGCTATCCACTTGTTGAACAACTTAATTAATAATTGATAACATTTATTCAAAATAAATATATTTAAATATTTTAAAAAAAGGGGCTTTTACATACATAGCACCCAAAAATTTCTTATTTACCTCTCCCATACTTAAAATTTCATAATTACAAACATCATATGAAGAAATAACACTCATCATCACCTTCGAACAGTCAAATTCATCTTTTCATACATAGGTAAAGTGTCGTGTCTGTAAAAATGAAAGTTTATGGCGTGAGATCGGTAAATTCATAAGAATCGAGTACTATTCATGTAATTTCCCCTTTTAAAAATTAGGAGGATAAATGAATCAACTTTGAACAAAATTTGAGGCTTTTTTTATTGACGGTGAGAAATTAGAATCTTTACATAATAGAAATTAAAAATCTAATGAAATAAACATTCCAATTTGACATCTTAATTCCAAGCTAAGAAGGTGATTTGCATAAATATATAAAATGTTCAAGTATTTATAGAATTTTGATCATTCAGCAGGGAAACCAAGAAACTTATTGATGAGCTTTATAACAGGGATGGCATCCCCTGATTGGAAAGGAAGAAGAGAATCCAAATCCATGGTTTGAATGGTCTGACCTAGAGTCTGAGGAGTGGCACAGAAGAGATGTTTCCGATCCGCGAGCTCTTCGGCGAGTTCGCTTTGATGGTTGTCCATCAGATCCTCGTTCACGACGACAATCAGCGGCTTCCTCAATCGAAGCGTCTCAAATATGCTTCCAGATCCTGCATCATACCTTAACATTAAGAAATGCCACTATTTTAACTTTAAAAAGATTGAAATACACATTTTCATGCAAAGATAAGGAGGTATGTATGTAAGAATTGAAGTTCGAGTGTTAGATATGTAAAAACATAAGAATTGAGTGGTGGATGTATGTAAATCATCATAAACATTATGATACATTTTAAAGAAAAAGAAAATGTTTGATAGCCATAATTTGTTGGTTTAGGTGCCAAGGCCTTCATGGAATGGTATCCCTGCAATAGTTTTAGTTGGCTAAAATGCTGTTTTTCCCATTATTTTCACTTTGGAAGATTTACATACATACCTATTTACATATCTAACACCTTAAATATGTATGAAAAGGTGTATTATTGGCTTGAAATATTAATACTATGTATATTTTTAACATTTAGTCCATAAATATAGGTGTAGAACTGTAAATAGATATTACAAAAATGTACTTAGGCAATGGAAACATGTACCTGCATGGCTGATGATAAGAGAGGCAGATCTCAGGTAATCAGCAATGCTGGGAGAGAAATCAAAATAATCCACAATAAGAGAATCCTCTTCTCCGCAAGACTGCATTCTGGGCATGACATTCATTCAGTTGTCTTTCAAAAATTATCAATATTTACTATGAAAGTATTATTATATAACACAATTTTTCAACAAAAATTGACGCTTATGCAGTTTCAGTGAACAAAACTAAGTTTTTCGGGCGCACTTAATGCTAAAGAGTCAAAGAAGTCTTATGCAAGAAAAGAAAAAAGCAACATTTGCATACATACCACACAAATTTTATGTATTTACATATGTAACATGTAAAAAATTGATATTTATATGCATACCACTCAAATCTTTTATATCACATCAAAAGTACCATCATCAACATGTTTTTAAAGGTGAAATAGACATTTTCATGAATACGTTTACGAAACCAAAGTGCGGTTATAAGGGTAATATGAAACTTTGACTGTTACATATGTAAATACATAAAAAATGTTTGCTATGTATGTAAATTTCCCAAGAAAATGGTGTAGAAGTGCATGATAGTACAAAAGAAGAGAATATAGGTGGGGGTAAGGGTGTGTGTTGAAGAAGAAACAAAATGTTTTCAATTAGACATACGATAAACTAATATTTGGCCAGATTTGTAAAAACAAAATTAGAATGTTAAAATGCTTTCTGAAACATCATTGGCAAGATAGACAACGAAGAGAAAATATAGTAAATCAAAGAAGAAGGGTGGAGCATGTTAGCAAAGTGGAACTTGTATTGATACTTCAATAAATCTCTTTCTATAGCAAGCACAAGCACAATTCTCTCCTTAGTTTGGAAGAACAAAGGTAACCATCTAAAGTAAAAACATGCTACTAGGTCCAAAAGACCTAAAAATTTTTAAGGCCCATTGGGAACACTTTTGTTTTTTATTTATTTTCTTTTGTTTGTCTATATTTGAAGCAAAACACGTTAGTCTATTTGATTGAAATATGATTATTTTTAAAAACACTCGCAACAGCTTTCAAAATAACTAAAAATTATTTTGAATGTTTTCAAAAATTGTTAACTTATTTTTAGAAATAAAATTAATCCCAAACAAGCCTTCAATTCTCCTCGACAACTTAATTATTTTTCTCTTAAAATTTAAATTTTCAGGGAGATTGATATTAAGCTATGATAAAATATAGAATGGAGTAGAGAATCATCAATTACTATTATAACACCATTTTCATGAACCTCACCGAAATAATTTGAGTTCATCTGTCTTAGTTGTTTTTCCATTTTTCATATAAATATTTTAAAGTGGTATTAACCCTAATTTACATAAATTGTTTCACAAAACTCTATCCATCAATCCATGGTACCCTTTTCCATCTATTCTTTCCACAATAATAGCATGTTCATCCTATGCAGTACATTTTTTGCTATATACTCAAATGATCAAATTCTACTTCTGATCATTATTGGGTATAACCCAATCACTAAATCATATCTCATTTTATCCATCCTAATATTATCATATACTCATCTTAACATTCTCATTTCTATCAAAATTTGATTGATTTTTTGGGACTTTTTATGTGTAAAGTGCTAAAATAGACCCCGACTGTTTATATTTGGTAATCTTAGTCCAAAAAATATAAAGAGTCAAATTATACCAGACTTTTTAAATTGGGGTTAAAATAGTCTTTTCTGTTGACTATTTTAGCCCATGTTAAAAGAGAAAATGGACTAAATTGATATTTTTTATAGATTAGGAACCAAAATGACCCCTACAAAGACTAAAATAACTATTTTGACACTTCCCAACCTTTTATTGCGTATTTATTGACAAATGCATTCTACCCAATATATGTGTATTGCCTGTTAGTAGAAACCTTCATCATCAAAGAGCATGAAAAATTACAGTGATTAATGTGAGGAAGAAGTAAAGAACCTTTGATGGGATGTAAGATCCTCTCCCCATTTGTATGAGAAGACTAGTATAGCCTCTCTTCTTTAGTTCATCCCTCACATGCTCAGAGTCGACGGACTTGACAAGTGCATCAAAACAAGTAGTCCCAACCGTTACAAAAACCATCTTCTGTTCTTTCTCGCTATCGACAACACTACCGGTCATCTTCCTGGAAGGAACACTTCGTTATCTCAACTCCAAACCTTCTTTTCAGTTCACAATATAAGTAAGAAAAATTTACATGCGTCGCACACAATTCTTATGTATTTATATATCTCACACCAAAACTTTCATATTTGCATATATAGCACGTTGGCACATTAAGCCTATGCATGAAAAGGTGTATTCCACAAATCCACTTTTAAAAAGTGGTAATGCTTCTATTTTTTATGTGAATTTAAGGATTTGAGTGCTATTTGTGTAAATATGAAGGTTTAAGTGTCCTTCTTTTCAGTTCACAATATAAGTAAGGAAAATTTACATGCGTCGCACACAATTCTTATATATTTATATATCTCACACCTAAACTTTCATATTTGCATATATAGCACTATGGCACATTAAGCCTATGCATGAAAATGTGTATTCCATGAATCCACTTTTAAAAAGTGGTAATGCTTTTATTTTTTATGTGAAGTTAAAAATTTGAGTGCTATGTGTGTAAATACAAAGGTTTAGGTGTGAGATATGTAAATACATGAGAATTGTGTGCTATGTAAATCAATTGCCCCTATAATTAATATCATCTAAGAGTTGACCTTACCTCTAGCTATTAGAAATGTAAGAAGATTTTATCACTAATAGAGAGAATGGACAAAAGCAAGTCAGCAGTAGAATAAAATAAGAATATGAAGCAAGAATTCCAAAATTTTGATTTGCATGGCACAAAGAAACAACAACGACAACAAAACCTTAATCCCACTGCATGAGGTCGGCTACATGAATCATTTTTCTCCATTGTGTCCTATTTAGTATCATATTTTCATTTAATTTTAATAAATTAAAATCACTTTTTATACAATAAACCAAAATCTTCCTAGGTCTACCTCTACCTTTCTTAATATAAATCGAACTAAAACATCTACTCTCCTACTCAGATCATCAGAAGATCAATGCTTAATGTTACCAAATGATCTAAGACGACTTTCTCTAATAGAAAATTGGAATTAGATATTTAAATAGTAACGAAAATTATGCTGAACCAGCAATCATAAAGCGAAACATCATAACACAAAAAGCAACATAAGTTGATCTAAAAACAAAAACAATAACTAGAATCAAAATATGTCATCAAAAGGAGAGAGTTCCCAAATAATGGGAGATGCATGCAATCACATAATGATTGGCATAAAGTGATAAATAAAAGGGAGACTTATATACATACCACTCAATTCTTATGTATGTACATAACTAACACCTAAACTTCAATTTTTACATATCTACCACCTTACCAATGCATGAAAAGGTGTATTTTACTTTTTAAAGTTAAAATGGTAGCATTTTTTATGTTATAGGGTTGGTATAAAGTTTAGGTAGATATGTAAATACATAGGACTTGTGTGGTACGTATGCAAACAGTTAGGATCAACCACAGAAGCAGATGATGCAAAACTCCTCATTGAGCTTGGTCAATTCAACTCCGGCTTTATCAAATTTCAGCCTTTGGCTTTACGAAAACAATAGGAAAAAAGTTCTACTTTTTAACGGGTCATATAGCAAGAGAAGTATTACAATCATCTATCAAAAAGAAATTGCATTTAGTTTGAGCATACAATTCGACCAGTTGCTTCAAATTTGAAGAAATTATTTTAATATTATTTCCAATGATCGTTTATAGAAGTTTTTATACAACTCTGGCAATGATATATCAATAATAAAAAATAATAATAATTTCATTACCAAGACGACCATAATCCCAAAATTTGCGCTTAACCACTGAGTACCCTTATACAATTAATGAGCAAAGCCAAACAAAAAAATGAATTTTTGAATTTAAATCAATGCAAGGAATGCACATAATCATTGCATTCTACAAGAGGTGGAGGACTGAAGTTAAATGAAAGTTCCTTATTAATCCGAAGCCAAAGAAGGTTTGTCTCATCTCTCTGAAGCATCACCAGAAAATTCATAACATCAAATACAAATCCTGATACAATGCATGAATCAGAAAGTTCAGATATTAAATTTAAGACCATCCTAACTCTGATTTCAGAAAACTAAGGGGTTGTTCAGCAGCAGAATTTAACCTAAATCCTGCTAAAAAGAAAAAAAAAAAGTGACATCTTTTTTAAATCCAACAGTTCCAAAATCATGTGTTTCCTCCGTTTTGCCTTAAACCTACGATTTACTAAATCCCGCCGTAAGACGGATTTACGGGATTTAGCGAAGCTGAAGATCGCGAAGGCAGGTGGGAGGAGAGGAGGAGAAAGCCGAGGGTTACCTTCTTCAATGGTTTCAGGCAGGAGCGGAGTAAAAGGAGGAGAAAGATGGACGTTTCGGAGGCCTTTGTACTCCGCGATCCCGTAGTTTCCTTTCCGACTACCTCTAATCGCGACTGTAACGCGAGGGGACCGGTGATTTTGGGCGAGAATGGGAGACGTGGGAGATAGGTTGACGACGGCGAGAGTTTCGGGCAGGAAAGGGGACGGGCAGCGGAAGCAGAAAATACTGTAAATTTATTTATTTTTTAATAAAAAAACCAATTAATTAATAAAAATAAAGTATATATAAATATTAATTTAGTTAATTATTAGTAATTAATTTAATAAATAACTAATCAATTATCAATTTAAAAAATATTACATTACTATTTAATTGCAAATTTAATAAATTATTATTAATTAATATTTATTTTGATACATACTTAATTATTTATTAGTATAAATATAAGTAAAAAAAATAAAATAAATTTAATTAAGCTTAACAATTATATCATTAATATATATAATGCTCCTATCATAATAAACATGTTTATTTTTACAATATCAATGCATGATGTAAAAGACCAGCAAAGATTTCCAACAATGCAATCCACTTTGGACATTTAGAATTAAATCTATTAAAATGTATGATGATATCTAAGCATAGTATTAAAACTCTTAACTCTAAATTTAGTTGTGCTAACCAAAGTTTAATATGAGTTATAACTTAATGAGTGCACAAACGAACTCTTCTTAAGCTAACAATTTAATGTGTCCCTACTTTTAATACTACTTAGTGCCCATAGAACATAATACCCTTATTTCAATAACATCTGACGAAGAAATGATTGTCGGTGGTAACCATACATATGAACTACGATCCAGATAGGCTGGTGTCCGATTGGTGGCAGCGTGGCCACATCAAAACCATCGTGCTATAAACAATGAACAACACTTAATATTTTTTCTATCTGATAACCACTTATATCATGACAAATCACATCGAAGATATCATTATTTAATCTTCATAATTATAATTAGAGAGAATCCAAATCACATAGACCCAATTAATTATTAATTATAGCTATTTTGGGCCTCCTCCCAAGCTCTCTGCTCCCAAATCTCTACCTGCTTGATGGAATTAGCTTTTCTCCTATGCAGCACTCGGAGCTCCACAGGACTAAACGGAGCAGGAAGGGAGCACGGCGGAGAGCCATGAGGCGACTTCACCATGGAATCCATCATGAACCGTTCCGTGAGATTTTGGGCCGGGCAGGCCATGCTTTCGGCGCACAGCTCTACGGCCCCAACGGGCTTTGTGGGCCGATATCTGAGGAGTTTTGCGTATTCGTTGAGGAGGTGAAACATGTAATCATAGACGTGGTCCATCTTCAGCTTCTCGTGAATGAAGTCGCTGCCTTCGCTTCCTATAGCTTGAGCCTAACCATAAAATAATAAAAAAAAAAGGATAATTACATACAGGCCACCAAAAACATTGATATTTACAAATTAATCATCAAGTGTTTCATTTTAAACTTCCGAACCGATGATTTACACGTGCCGTGATAAAACTACTAAGAATTTGATAAAAATGAAACATATGGGTTGGGGTTTCACCATGAATTTTGATATTTAAGCGAAAATTTGAAAATTGGGTGAAAGCGGGGGTTTAATTTGTAAATACCAAGTTTTGTATGGCCTGTATTTGATTGCCCTTAAATCAAATACTTTTCATGAGAAGGACTATTTCACCTTCTAAAAAGTTTAAATAGTGAAAATTGCTAATGTGATATGAAATATTTGAGTGGTATAAATGTAAAATTTTGGTACCTTTGTTTTATGCGAATTGGCCCAATCAACTGCAAATTTGATGGATTTGCACTTATCACCGTCCCGAATAGGCCAATAGTGCTGCACAGGCATCAGCCCTCTCGTGAAGAAATCATAATACTTTGGCTTCACGATCAGCGTCATGGAATTGCATGCTAATATATACTTCTCGCTCACCGACCATGCAGTCCCTTCTATATATATTTTGTACCTTTACATATATACCCACAAAAAATTAACATATATCACACAATTGCTATTTTTTTACAAATCTAGCACCTCAAATTTGATAATTAGGTTTATAGCCCTCTATTCAGAAAAAAAGGCATATTCACTTTTACAAAGGTAATGTATTTGTAAATACATAAGAATTGGGTGGTACTTATGTAATGCATTACCTGTGGGTGCATTGACCTGACAAGTCGGATTCCTTGAACCCTTTATGAGTCTCACTTAGCCAATCCTGTAGAGAAGAAGTCCAATAATTCAAGATCAAATATGATAATTAGATATATATATATATATATATATATATATATATATATATATATATATATATATATATAAATCTAGCACCTCAAATTTGATATTTAGGTTTATAGCCCTTCAGTGTTAGAAAGCTATTCAGAAAAAAAGCATATTCAGTTTTACAAAGGTAATATATTTGTAAATACATAAGAATTGGGTGGTACTTATGTAAAGCATTACCTGTGGGTGCATTGACCTGACAAGTCGGATTCCTTGAACCCTTTATGAGTCTCACTTAGCCAATCCTGTAGAGAAAATGTCCAATTATTCAAGATCAAATATGATGATTATATATATATATATATATATGACATCATTAAATTTGTGTTGCATGGATGTAATTTTCAATTTTTGTTTTTAAATGCATGTTACAGACATATGGAAAATTTATTACGTGCAAAGTGCATATATATCCGGACTTCGTGTACAACAATATTGTACATTGTTGTATGTATATGTTATACGACATTATACAAAAAAATTGTACATGTTGTCCGCATATATCTGGACTCTGTATGTTATATTCACTCAGAGACCTGGGCGTAAAGACGAGCATTAGATAGAGAGTCGTTGTAGCGGAGAAGGTCCCGACGAGTGGCGGCGACCGCCGGATTTCCCTTCCAGTAGGCATAGGGCTCCCTATCCATCCACTTCACCTTCTCATTGGCTTCTTTGAGCTCTCCGGACAGTTTCTCCCATGGCATTATGTTAATCTCTGGCCTTCATTTGGCATCAAAAATTAATAAATCATATAATTAGTCCATAACTTAGTAATAATAATAATAAAAAGATTATATATATATATATATATATATATATATATATATATATATATATATATATATTTATTTATTTATTTATTTATTTATTTATTTATATTATATCTGATTTTAAGTGAAAGTCACAACAAAGAATTACCAACCCCAGAAGGACCAATCCGGAAACACCACGTCGAGCGTTGACTCGTCCCCGCAGTACCGGAACAGCGGCGGCGCCGTCGAGGCGTTCCTTCCTCGATAATCCGCAGCATTGACAACGGGATTGTCAACGGTATCGAACATGAGGTCGAGATCGGGGACCCGACCCGGATAGCGTCGGAGCAGCTGCACCACTCCCCACAACGTGAACACATCCCGGCTCTGAAAAGAGGGCCGTAACCGCTGGACGAAAGCCCGCCCACCCAACACCACAAGCCGGAAGTTTGCAGTCCGGCCCGCCCGCCCAACCATCTCCTTCGTGATTCCAGAGCGCCGCCATGGGCTCAGGTCTTCGTGGATCCAACGGAAGTATTCGGGGCAAGAAGGGGGCAACGGAAAAAGGGGATTGTTTTTCAGCGATGCGGTAGGCGGGATTGCTCTGCAAATGGCGGGTTTTGTTTGGTTTGCGGGTGGGCAGGAGAAGGGTATGGTGGCCGGCGGCGGCGGAGGCGGTGGCGATGATGCCGGCGATTGGTTTTTGTTGGGGATGGAAATGTTGGTGGTGGCAATGTAGGTTTTTGATGTGGTGGTGGAGCTTAGTATGAGCTGCTTGATTGCCATTGAAAGTAAAGATATAATTTTTGAGATAATTACATGCAGAGCACAATAATACTTTGGACTATGAGTTTTGTTATGAATGATTTGAAGGGCATAAATATAAAAGAAAAATTGCTACATATAAATATATAAGAACTGGGTGGTGTCCTTGTAAATGTCCTAATTGAAGAATTTGACGTTTATGTAAGAAAATGTGGACAAACAAGGATGAATTGGGATGGATTCACATGCAAATAAAGTGACATGATCTCCTCCACCTCCAATGTTTCATTCGGAACCCGTGCCGACAGCACCAGTTCTTATCATTGTCGATAAATTTAAATATTATTTGCATCAATAAAAAATTTGCAATTAATTTTTCAGTGTAATTCTGAAAATGTTTCTTCTAATAATTGAATAATTTGCACACTAATTTTGGGGAAGAATGGCTTACAGAGTTGTTGATCCATGGAACTGAAACGGCGGCGGCGAGGAGGGAGAAGACGGCGAACAGAATGATCATAATTCTGGTCGTCGGCAGGGCCGCCCCTGCTGTGGTGGCGAAGCTCTGCCTCTTTTCTGCTAGCTTTGATTGCCGGAAAACCTTCCATCCTGGCAGGGCCGCGGCCTCAGGAGAAAAGCTCTGGTTTTTCTCCATGCCCTTCTCTTCTTCAGCTCCTCCCTTCTTCGCCGGAGAAGAGAGCTCTGAGAATGGTGTGAGGAGTGATAGAGTAGATCTACCTTTCTATTCGTTTCTACCACATAAAGTGGCATTTTGTATGTGAAATTATATATATATATATATATATATATATATATATATATATATATATATATATATATATATATATATATATATATATATATATATATATNATGTATTTTCATATTTCAGACTTAAACTTTCATATATATATATATATATATATATATATATATATATATATATATACACTATTTTTAAAATTAAATCTCCTAGTGGATGTATTTATACTAAAGAGGAAGATATTGGCAAAAGTGCGGTTGACTGTTTCATAGATCTCTTTATGGCTAACTCTGGGGTGCTTCCTGTCAATGCTGAGCGTGAGTAAGTTTCCTCCTTTTCCCTCTTTGAGGTTCCTATTGAGCAGGAGATTTTATCTGCTTTCAAAGATATTAACACCAATAAAGCTCCTAAATCGTATGGTTTCACTGCTTCCTTTTATGTCTCTTGTTGGGACATAATTTAGAAGGAACTTATCCTTGCTGTTCAAAGTTTTTTTTTCAGGGGGATAATCCAGTGAAATATTTTACCTTCTCAATGATTGTGCTCATACCCAAGGGAAATGATAAGTCTACTTGGGATAAATTTAGGCCTATCTCCCTCACTACTGTCATCTCAAAAGTTTTGAGTAAATTAATGCTTTCCAGAATCCAACCTCTCTTACCTAATATCATCTCGCCCCAACAGCTTGTTTTTGTTAAAGGTCGTGAGGTCACTGATAATATTTTACTTGTACAGGAACTACTTGAAGATATGGATAAGAAATGTCATGGAGGTAATTTCATTCTTAAGCTGAATATCAAAAAGGCATTTGACACTATTAGTTGGGAATTCATTATTAACATTCTTTCTGCTTGGGGTTTCTATTGTAATTTCATTTCTCTGATTCAACAGTGACTTCAAAACAATCACTACAGTGTTATGGTCAATGGTAAGTCTTATGACTTCTTTTCTGCTCAAAGAGGCATTAAGCAAGGTGATCTCTTGTCTCCTACAATTTTCATAATTGCTTTTGACTATTTCTCTCGTTTAATTAATGATATGCAACAAAAAAAGTTGTACACTCAGTTTCACCACAAGTCTAAGATTTTGGTTAGCATCTGACTTATGCGGATGTTGTTATCCTTTTCTCTAATGCCAGTAAAAATACCACTAAATTGTTGATGCACGTGCTTAAGGAATTTCAACAAACTTCTGGTTTAATTTTTAATAAGGATAAGTGTAATATCTTCTTTGGAAAGTACGTTAATAGCTCGGTTGCTTCTTGGACTACTTCCTTTATTGGATGTCACTCTGCATCTCTTGCGCTTAAATACCTTGGTGTCAATTTATTGAGAGGGCGTCAGAAACAAATTCAATTGAATGAGGTTGTTGAGAAGATCAAAACCAAAATTGAGGATTGGAGGAATATCTTTTTATCTAATGGCGGTTGTCTCACCTTGCTTAAAAGTGCTTTATGCAGCATTCCTTGCATGCTTTGCAAATTCTTAATCTAAAAAAAAAAACACTCAGCTCCCTTTAGAGAGACTTTTTAATCATTTTTCTCTGAAATTAATATGTGCAAGTTGTGGTTTAAATTTCGCTCTAAAGTCTGCAAACCTAAAAATACTGGTGGATTAGTGCTTAAAAGCCTCAATCATATCTCTGAAATTAATATGTGCAAGTTGTGGTTTAAATTTCGCTCTAATAATTATTTATGGGCTAATTTCCTTCATCACAAATACCACTAAATTGTTGATAATCCACTAAATTGCATAATACCACTAAATTGCATGAGGGATGACCGATAATAGCACCTAATAATTTATATATATATATATATATATATATATATATATATAATATTACGAAGATAAATATAAAAAAACTTAAATTTGAATATATAAATACATAAAATTATGTAATATGAATATATTTTATCATATTTACAACTTTCTTCAAGGAAAAAGTCTAGAGTTGGTGAGTGTCGGCCATTATGAAAATTGTCTGCTAAAAAAAACCGACTCTTAAATTCACAACAAATAGTAGTTTGCCACGTGGATTTCAATGCAACTTGGCATGAGGTTGGGTAGGGTGAACAGTAGGATTGGTGGCAGTAGAATCATCTGCCATTGAGAAAGTTAACCGATTTTTATTCCTTAATGATTGGTAGAGAAAGCGGCGGCCAAGCCGAAAATGTCATTTGTTACATTTACATAAATATCACTCTAATTTTATATATTTACATATCTACCTCTAAAACTTTATTTTCATAATTTAATTGTCAAAATAGTCCCGAATTATTTACATTGGCTCTTTTATCCCACTATTTTAAATTTAAATATTTATAATTATCTATAGAACTCGGGATTATTAATCAGATATATAAATTTTCAGACTAAAATGGCTTCATATAAATAGTCACAACTTACCTCTATTTGCAAGGTGATACATATCTAACCCATAAACTCTTTATATTTATAACCCCCCTAATCTTTCATATCATATCAAAAATGCCGCCATTTAAATCAAATAATTGCAATGTATATTGACATTTATGTTGTTATTAAATGGTTAATGCATGCATCTAAGTATTATGATTTTTTTTTTCTAGATAAGATCAAACTTCTAAAACACATCTTGGACCATAGGAAAAAAGTTTTAAAACTGACAGGAAAATCGAGAATCTTTTATATGTCGAAATAATTGTTATATTTGTAACGACATAACTACAACATAGATCAACGCGTATTGATAGCATTTTATCTTCTGACTATTTTTAGTTATAATCGATGGAATAAACTGTTGGGTATAAACAAATATTAACCGATAGTTATAGTTCGTTGGTTATCTTCGAACCCGCCATCTGACAGATTTTAACTACCGTTTTTTTATTATTAAGCAGCCGAAATGACAATAGACAATAGTTTTAGAACGAATGTTATAAAAGTTATTCGTAAGCCGTCAAAATTAATCCTCTATCTCGCTCGAAATCGCATCCCTCCCGGTCTTGTCGTAATCTCTCCTTCACTCGCTCATCTTCTCTACTCGAAGCCCTCGCCTGTCCCTGAAACTCTCGCATGTCCCTCTCTCTCTTTTGTCCAAAACCATCTCTTTGTCCTCGAAACCCTTGCGATACAGTCGAAATAGAAGCAAGCTAGGAACGCAACGGTGAGATCGTGGCTTACAGTGATTGTAAAACTCCCATTTTTCTCCTATTTTCGCTCCTCTGCTACCCGAAACGACAGGGGAAGGTAACTGATTATCTTTATTATCTTTTTTATTTTCATTTGCTTTCAAGAATGCGTTTAGGACTCAGGGTTTAGCAACTACGAGGTTTGCCAAATATTTTTCTAATTTAGTTAGATTACATCTAGGGCTGTGAATTTAGTTTGAACATCATTATATCTCGATGATTGATTCAAATTTTAGCTCAGATCAAAATAAACGAGACGAGCCACGAGCCAAAATTTTGGATTGAATTTTTTTCGAACTGATTTTGAATCTACCCCAATTTAACTTGAAATTAGATCGTTAACAACATATGACTGTGAAATTAACGAATTTAGCTCAAATATCGTTAATTGCTCAAAAAAATTGATTTGAATTTTTGCTCAGATCGAAATAAACAAGTTGAGCTATGAGCCAAAATTTTGGATATAATTTTATTCGAGTCGATTTTGAATTGACCCCAGCTTGGCTCGAAATTGAATCATTAACAACCTTAATTACATCAACGATCAGGTTTAAGCACATATGCTTTTGCTTTATTTATGGATATTCTTAGTAAACATTTACAAGAGAATGCACCATGGTGTATGCTTTTTGACAGTGATATCCTTCTTGTGGAAGAAAAACTTAAATTATGGAGACCAATATTGGTGTCTAAAGTCCTTTGTTTGAGTAGATTTAGAGCTTAATACTTGAAATGTAATTTTAGTAGTAGCAACACTAGTGACAGAGTTGTAACTAGGGGTGATCAAATCATTTAAAAGATGTGAATGTTCAAAGATATCTCAGGTCTCTTGTTCAAAGTGAGAGTCATATAGATGAGAATGTGCTTAATTAGTAAATTTCAAGTTGGTTGGCTGGAACATGCATCATCTCGGCTAGAAGTCGAATCGTTTTACATTTTTATATCTGAAAAATGTCATGATTAACTATTTCAATGATATTTCAATGTATGAACAGTTTATTCGTACATTCATTAAGTTTTGTTGAAAACGTTTTACAATGCATGTGAGTTAAAATTGACATATTCATTCCTCAAAGCGGAACGGAGCACAACGAAAGCATCTATCTAATTGGGAGAATTTCATTAAGTGAGTTGGGATTGCGGGGGTAACGCCCCCACTGTAAGGTATAGGACAATTTTATAATTACAACAAAAGTTTATATTTAAAAATTATACCATACAGCAGGTAACGCCCTCGCTGTAGGGTATAATTTTGTAGTTACCTCTTTATAATTGTATCACTCAAATATCAAAAAACCCATCAAAATCACAATTCACATTTTCAACCTCTATTAAATTAAAAGAGAAATTTCTATAAATACCACACAATTCTTATGTATTAACAAATCTACCGTCTAAAATTTGATATTTATGCTCATAACACTTCCACATCATAAATTTATGCATAAAAAAATGCATTTTATTTTAAAAGATAGCAAGTTTTACATTTTTTTAATATAATATTAAAAATTTGAGTGTTTTACATACAAATATTTAAATTAAAAGGGTTCGATATGTAAATACATAAGAATTGTGTAGCATGTACATGCCCCCAAAAAATAAAATAAAATAACTATAAAATTACATTATAATTAATACATGACAAAAAAATAGATTCCACAGATAAAATAAGCTAAAAGGCACAGTCAATGACCAGGGACATTTTTGCAAAAGCCTTTTCAACTTATCCAACAAGCTCACATACTCCATCAGATAGCATAAACGCCATAATGAGTCCAACTTAACATATGACATAATTTATAAATTGCAAGGATCACATTCAATTTTATTGAAATCAGCTAGGAAAATTTACAATTTTGGGTCCTTTTTTCTTTGGTTTTACATCAAAACCTACACTCTTTGCATCCTTTAGCCCACTGTTTATGTCTTCCAACGCAAAATCATCTTCGAGATCATCCCCGCCACGGAAGACTTTGCGCTCGCCATGCCGAACGGCGTCAAAGTTACCAGCTGAAATTCATCAAGCGTGTATTTTAACTTCTAAAAAGTGAAATACACCTTTTTCATGCATAAGTAAGGTGGTAGGTACATAGGTAAAAAAAAATTGAAGTTTAGTTGTTAGATATGTAAATACATGTGAATTAAGAGGTATGTATGTAAATCTTCCTAAAAAGATTGGGTTGTCTCCTAATCAAGCATTCATAACCCAATCGTTGAAGAGGATATAAACAATATTGGATGTTAGTCATATATTGTTGCAGACATATCATCTATGAGATATAAATGTCATATGTTATAGAAGAAAGCAATTGGAACAATATGTTATCAGAAAGGATGCATCAGCTGAAGAATTTTCACAACAATCAATTCTAAAACAACCAATGTAATTTAGGTTTCTTTAAAATGCAAAAATCAGTTCTATATCTCATTCCTTAGATTTAAGATTAGCATCTTGAATTTGGAAATGAGATGTATTTCTATCCATTCTAGAAAAAATTTGATTTAAATTTATCGATCCCTATCGGATTTATTGACTCTCTTATTAGAAAATCTTAGTTCAGATGAAAAGGAAAAATGCAGAATAAAATGATGTTGATGAAGGATACAAGATGCTAGTTTCAGGTCTCATATCTGACAAGAATCAAAACCCCAAATATTTAGTATTCATTTGACACATCCTACATGAATACATCTATCATTAAATATCAAAAATATTAAAAAAAAAATTAAAAATACAAATGAAGTTCTTGAGACAAGTTAAGAAATTGCCAAGTGATAATAAAAAACAAAATAACAATGAATAAATTCAATCACCTAGTAAAATAAGTTTGACTATTAACAAAATAGAAATGTCAAAATAGTCTTCCGACTCCTTGTAGGAAGTCATTTTAATCCCAAAGTCTATAGAAATACTGACTTAGTCCTAGTTTATTTTAATATGCAAAAATAGGAANGAGCCACGAGCCAAAATTTTGGATTGAATTTTTTTCGAACTGATTTTGAATCTACCCCAATTTAATTTGAAATTAGATCGTTAACAACATATGACTGTGAAATTAACGAATTTAGCTCAAATATCGTTAATTGCTCAAAAAATTGATTTGAATTTTGGCTCAGATCGAAATAAACAAGTTGAGCTATGAGCCAAAATTTTGGATATAATTTTATTCGAGCCGATTTTGAACTCACCCCAGCTTGGCTCGAAATTGAATCGTTAACAACCTTAATTACATCAACGATCAGGTTTAAGCACATATGCTTTTGCTTTATTTATGGATATTCTTAGTAAACATTTACAAGAGAATGCACCATGGCGTATGCTTTTGACGGTGATATCCTTCTTGTGGAAGAAAAACTTAAATTATGGAGACCAATATTGGTGTCTAAAGTACTTCGTTTGGGTAGATTTAGAGCTTAATACTTGAAATGTAATTTTAGTAGTACCAGCTCTAGTGACAGAGTTGTAACTAGGGGTGATCAAATCATTTAAAAGATGTGAATGTTCAAAGATATCTCAGGTCTCTTGTTCAAAGTGAGAGTCATATAGATGAGAATGTGCTTAATTAGTAAATTTTAAGTTGGTTGGTTGGAACCTGCATCATCTCGGCTAGAAGTCAAATCGTTTTACATTTTTATATCTGAAAAATGTCATGATTAACTATTTCAATGTATGAACAGTTTATTCGTACATTCATTAAGTTTTGTTGAAAACGTTTTACAATGCATGTGAGTTAAAATTGACATATTCATTCCTCAAAGCGGAACGGAGCACAACGAAAGCATCTATCTAATTGGGAGAATTTCATTAAGTGAGTTCGGGTTGCGAGGGTAACGCCCCCGATGTAGGGTATAGGACAATTTTATAATTACAACAAAAGTTTATATTTAAAAATTATACCATACAGCAGGTAACGCCCTCGCTGTAGGGTATAATTTTGTAGTTACCTCTTTATAATTGTATCACTCAAATATCAAAAAACCCATCAAAATCACAATTCACATTTTCAACCTCTATTAAATTAAAAGAGAAATTTCTATAAATACCACACAATTCTTATGTATTAACAAATCTACCGTCTAAAATTTGATATTTATGCTCATAACACTTCCACATCATAAATTTATGCATAAAAAAATGCATTTTATTTTAAAAGATAGCAAGTTTTACATTTTTTTAATATAATATTAAAGATTTGAGTGTTTTACATACAAATATTTAAATTAAAAGGGTTCGATATGTAAATACATAAGAATTGTGTAGCATGTACATGCCCCCAAAAAATAAAATAAAATAACTATAAAATTACATTATAATTAATACATGACAAAAAAATAGATTCCACAGATAAAATAAGCTAAAAGGCACAGTCAATGACCAGGGACATTTTTGCAAAAGCCTTTTCAACTTATCCAACAAGCTCACATACTCCATCAGATAGCATAAATGCCATAATGAGTCCAACTTAACATATGACATAATTTATAAATTGCAAGGATCACATTCAATTTTATTGAAATCAGCTAGGAAAATTTACAATTTTGGGTCCTTTTTTCTTTGGTTTTACATCAAAACCTACACTCTTTGCATCCTTTAGCCCACTGTTTATGTCTTCCAACGCAAAATCATCTTCGAGATCATCCCCGCCACGGAAGACTTTGCGCTCGCCATGCCGAACGGCGTCAAAGTTACCAGCTGAAATTCATCAAGCGTGTATTTTAACTTCTAAAAAGTGAAATACACCTTTTTCATGCATAAGTAAGGTGGTAGGTACATAGGTAAAAAAAAATTGAAGTTTAGTTGTTAGATATGTAAATACATGTGAATTAAGAGGTATGTATGTAAATCTTCCTAAAAAGATTGGGTTGTCTCCTAATCAAGCATTCATAACCCAATCGTTGAAGAGGATATAAACAATATTGGATGTTAGTCATATATTGTTGCAGACATATCATCTATGAGATATAAATGCCATATGTTATAGAAGAAAGCAATTGGAACAATATGTTATCAGAAAGGATGCATCAGCTGAAGAATTTTCACAACAATCAATTCTAAAACAACCAATGTAATTTAGGTTTCTTTAAAATGCAAAAATCAGTTCTATATCTCATTCCTTAGATTTAAGATTAGCATCTTGAATTTGGAAATGAGATGTATTTCAATCCATTCTAGAAAAAAATTGATTTAAATTTATCGATCCCTATCGGATTTATTGACTCTCTTATTAGAAAATCTTAGTTCAGATGAAAAGGAAAAATGCAGAATAAAATGATGTTGATGAAGGATACAAGATGCTAGTTTCAGGTCTCATATCTGACAAGAATCAAAACCCCAAATATTTAGTATTCATTTGATACATCCTACATGAATACATCTATCATTAAATATCAAAAATATTAAAAAAAAAATTAAAAATACAAATGAAGTTCTTGAGACAAGTTAAGAAATTGCCAAGTGATAATAAAAAACAAAATAACAATGAATAAATTCAATCACCTAGTAAAATAAGTTTGACTATTAACAAAATAGAAATGTCAAAATAGTCTTTCGACTCCTTGTAGGGGGTCATTTTAATCCCAAAGTCTATAGAAATGCTAATTTAGTCCTAGTTTATTTTAATATGCAAAAATAGGAACTATTTCAGCTCCATTTTAAAGAGCACAAAGATTAATTTGGCACTTCTATAAATCATAGGACTAAAATGATCCCATGTAAAAACTCAGAAGACTATTTTGACACTTTACTCATAAAAAAGACGTCATGAAGTTTAACGTAAATAAAATGACCAAAACATCTTTGGTTAAATACAAACAAATTTGTCCAAGTCACTTGATCAACAAAACAAGCCACAACAGATTATAACTTCAAGTTTTCCATGCAAAGCAAGATGCCATTAGAACATGTAAAGTTACCAAGAAAACAAAGACAGATTTTATCAAGGAAAAGAAGAAAGCTTTAAACAAATAAAAAACAAATTGAGTAATAGCACTTACATATTTTATCTGCTCCGGATGAACTAAGGTGTTTGCCAGCTTTCTTTGGACAATGCTTGGCCAGGTGAGTCACTTCACCACAAATTTTACATGAACCACCCTGAGAAAAATGGAAACTTACAATATCAAAAACTACTTCAATTTATAGAAACAAATAAACCAACATTCAAACATTAGTTTTACTTCGCTTTACACATCAGATTTGACAACCATGAAGCCTTTGGCAGAAATAATAAAAAAACTAATTAATATATTAACATAAATCAATACATTAGCATATGTGGAAACAACAACAACAAACAAGCAAACAAACAAACAAAAAATAAAAAAGGGCATTTGCATACATACCACCCAATTCTTATGCATTCACATATCTAAAATCTAAACTTTGATTTTTACATTTATAAATCTCAAATCCTTCATATCACATCAAAAATACCAACATTTTTTACTTTTAAAAAAAAGAAATACACATTTTCAGTTATAGGTAAGGTGGTACGCATGTAAAATTGATGTCTAGGTGTTAAATAAGTAAACTAATGAATTGAGTGGTATGTATGTAAATGCGTCAAAATAAAAATAATAATAAAGAAACACGGAAACAACAAACAATTGTGAGTTTTTTTAATATTGGACTCGTGCTTGTCGGACATTTTGAGATCAAGGACAAAGAAGAATAAAGATACTTTAAGACAAAGTCATGCCAAAACTGCAATTGTAATTGAATTTGACCCGTGTTAAGGCACCAATATGCTATTATTCATATACTAACCTACCATACCAGGAGAAAAAAAAAGGTGGAAATTAGTAGTAACACAATCATCTGCACAAAGCTGGTTAATTTTATGAAATGAGCTTTTGTATAATAATTACATTAGATACGCCAAAGAAATAAGCATAAACTTCAACATAGATTTTTTTAATTAAACTTGAATCATGGACATGTACAATACCTAATAATTTTATGATAAATAGTTCCCGGTGATTTTGGCTTTTTAAATCTTAGTTGTTGGATGCAAATATCACCTAATACCGCGCAAGTTTTGTGACAAAAAGTTCCACTCAAACCTATGACATTAAGAAGGAAGATTAACATACACACCACTCAATTCCTATGTATTTACATATCTAACCCCTAAATATCAATTTTTACATACCTACAAAAAGGTGTATTACACTTTTTAAAAGTTTAAACGTCGGTAATTTTGATGCGATTTGAAAGATTTTGGTTGTATAAATGTATGAAATAATATCTAGGTGTTACAAATATAAATTCATAAGAATTGAGTGGCACCCTAGCTGACAAAAAAAAATAATAACAGTTAATTAAAAATATATCCACCGATGTGACATGAAACTTGTTATTTTCTTTCTCATTAAGTTTATTAGTTGGTTTATGAATAACCCCGCAAAGGAGAATATTGATGACAGGATACTAATATATCTCAAAAAGTAAAAAATAAACACACAAAAAGGCGTTACTCTTCTAAAAGGGGACTAGCAAAAGAATTGAAATCTTCATTTATATTAATTTTGCAGGATCTATAGCAAATTGTAGAATCACAATAATAAAAAAGAAAAAGAAAAAAATTGAAGACTCACTTCTGATTATTGTTTAAGTATATAGGGAACTTTAGATATGAAGGAGAATAAGATATTTATAATAGCTTAAAGTAGTGCAAAAGTAGAATTCACGGCAATGATCCATAGGGTTTATGAAGATATATGGCTAAAACATTTGTCCACCACAAAATCTATGATAACGAGGTGTGACAAGCAAACTAACATTAACAATAGTAGGAATACAATCCACCTTTATTGGGGTAAGTATGTAAAAATTGATAGATAATTTATTGAGGAGAAAATTAGTTAAAGTATCATCAAAATGAATCACACTCCAATAAAAATTTATTGTTGATATCCTTACTAATGTTCTTGATCAATCAAAATTTGACAACCTTATTTAAAGTTAGGAATGACAAACATAGAGAAGGAATGTAAAATCCTAATCCTATCTCACATTGGCAATCAATAACACCTGCTCCATCAACCTAGTAAGGATCTCCTCCATTAAATGTAATGCCTGCCAGCTTATATGAGATCAACCATCCTGCCATCCATAAGTAGCCCGACAATCTGCCACCCGCCAACTATTACAAGTTCAAAAGTATACTCAAATAAAAAATATAATGATGTGTCGTCTCACCTACAGCATCATTTCAAAATGTAAAAATAATTCTTCAAAATGGTTCATGTATTTTCAAAATGCATGTATGATTTTTGTCAGATGGAATTCACACTCATTCACTGCCACCTTACTAATATGTGGGATGCATATTATCTACTCATCAATACGTGTAATTATTATTCTGTTTATTTACTGATCCATGAATTATTATAATTATTATTATAATTATATTTTTTTCTAATAAAAGCTCTTATAGAATAGTATAAATATAACAAAAATATTGGAAGGAATACTCGACCACTTCTCTCTAATTTTTATCATGCTATAAGATCCATAGGCTTTATCTTCCTTGTATTTCCAATATGACAACTTTCATTGTGGTATTACCACAATCATGTAGCCTTCATTATTATACTATTTTTCATTTCCCCGATTGAAACATAACCATTGCCTTCATGATTGCATTATTTCTCATTATAGAAGCCTTCACTACTGCACTACCATAAATATTTTCATTATTACACTCATCTTTGTTGCATTGTCGTAAACATTTGCTATTATTACAACGTTCATCATTGTATTTCTGCAAAATAATCACAATGCTTAAGCCTTCATTGCTATATTGCTATTTATTTTAACGGCGTTATCATGATAGGTAATGACTTAAAAGGAATGAATAATTTAAGGAAAAGATTTATTGACTAGGCTGGTAGTTAAGATATAAAAACAACTCAATCCAAATTTAAATTAAAATCCCAAATTATTAAATTAATCAAGTAAAGCTTAAAAGTCAACAGTTAGCCTACAAAAACAAAATATATAATTTGCATGCAAGTCATTGGATAAAATAAAACAAAACAAAAAAAAAATTCCTGCAAGAAAATTGCATACAAATACCTTAATCCTTTGAACTGGAGGATACTATAACAAACTACAGAAGCTATGACTCAAACGTAAATCGCATGTTGCAAACCAAAAAAAAAGATAAAGCTAGAACCAAAATTGCATCGCATCGCCAAACAAAATCCCTGAGATAAGCCAACAATCATAGCCTAAAAAAGAAAAAGAATACATATTAAATCACCCAAAAAGAGGCACCCAACCTACTACGCCTAACATCAATTTAAGACCAGCAGCCGCCTTAGCTTTCCAAAAGAAGAATATCCAGTAAGACAGTTAACTAAAATTGAACCAAAATTAAAATGAAGTTATATCATATGAATCAACATTTTACTACTATGAAATTAAAAGAAAAAAATTCGTCTTAAGATCACAATCATTGTCATGTTCTTATTATAAAATTATAAATAAAATAAAACAAAACTAGTGGTAAACAAATATGTTATGCTCCGATTATTATTATCCTATCTTGGTGGATGAGGTCTTAAGAAAATCAAAATGAGACATATTTGCCAGAAAAAATACTTTGTTGCTAAAGCATAATATTCAAAGAAAAAAATCATCTCTCGCCATCAACCGGCTTCTTGAACTTGCATGTCAGTTACTACTTTCCAATCTTCTCCCCCTTCATCCTCATGCATCTTCTTCCTCCTCTCCCAAATTCCTCCTCCCTCACCTCCTCTTTTTATTCTTCCAGCATCACATGATTAATTCAATCTCTCCCTATCACTTCAATTACTAAATAAATTAAAGTGATCCAACTCCATCTTATCATTCAAAAGGATCCACACCACCCATAGCCGTGCCATACGACTCATCTCATCTGCCTCCACCATCATATTTCACTCTGAAGAAAGTCTCTACAAAACAGCTTTTTCTCATATATTACCCTTTCCACCTCCCCACAAACCCCTCAATCGACTCCCCACACTTCCTCCCCTACCAAAGATTGTCAGCACTTATAACTCAATTTTCCCTACAATTCAAAAGATGGAAGTTCCTGCAAATGAAGTAAGCTCGAAGTTGAGGCGAAGCTAAAATCAAGCTCAAGATCACTCCTTTTCTTTATTCTCAAACACCCACCAAATGGTTTAACTTGAGCTCAATAAACCTTTGCTCAACTCCTGCCTTACAAGTCCACTAAAAATATCCACATCCAGCTCCTCCAAAATTTCAAGATTCTTTCGGTATTCCATTCAACATTAAAATATTACATAAAGACACAAAAATTTGACACAGCTTTGCTTTGCATCAAAATTAATTGTAGTGATTCAAAAAGTGAATTTCATCAAGGCATTACACCATTCAGAATTGAATATTTCTTACTCAATCTAGCATATAGAAGAAATTTAAAAATTATAATAGTGAAGAGAAAGACACCAAAAAAACGAAGACTATATATAATTCAATCATTGAAATATTAGAGCCCAATAGATAACTTAAGTAGAATTAAGAGTATAACAATGCCATTTTCTACAGCATAAAATAAAAATGTTAATATGCTGAAAATAGCTAGTTATCATACATTTTCAATTATTTGCAGCAAGCTAATATGGCATAACAATCTCAAGCTCATGAAGTCTGCTACCAAAATTGCATACCTTCGGATAAATTCCATGAGTATTCTTAGGACAATATTTGCTCAGGTGTCCACGCTCATTACAGACAAAGCAATTTGCAAACTTTGTACCTCCTGCATGCATGAAGGAAAAAGAGGTATTTCTGTGGATATGTTTAGCAAAGAGCTTATTACCTAACCACCCTCAATCAACCTCAAAAATTTCATAAACAATACCCAAGAGCTAAGAGATAAAAAGTTCTAAACATTTATATATGCAAGTCCACGTCACAGTTTTACTAGTTCATTAATTAAGGAAACGAGCAAGAAAAAAAATATAAAAAATACATAAGTTAGTGCATAACTTTGAAAAATAGAAGAATAAAACTGAAACGTACAGAACATGAATTCATAAGAAAACCAACCCATTATATATTGTTAATCTTCCTAAACCCACATGTAGCCATCTCAACATTTCTGCTTATCAATGCAAATTAGCATAAATTATCATGCCCGAATTACGATTACATCAGTTTACCTTTCAAGTTATAACTTGGATAAGGAAAATAGTTAGCAAGAATCTTCGGTTAGCTTGGTCTTACATAAAAAATTGAGAAATAACTCACAATTTTAGTAGTTTTCTCTGCACAGCATAGATTAATGTCCACTGTCCATTTTTTACGATATATTGACTAAGAGAAAAATGTCAAAATGGTCCTCTGACTCTTTATAGAGGTCCATTTTAATCCCATAAACTATAAAAATGCCAACTTAGTCCCAAATCTCTTTTAATGAGAACTAAAATAGTCCTCCATGTGAACTATTTAAGCACATTAAAAAATTTTCGGGATTAATTTGACACATTTGTGGACTCTAGGATGAAAATGACCATATGTAATTAATGAGGGGACTAATTTGGCACTTTATTCTATTGCTTGAGGTAAATGATAGTCATTTGAAAACATTTTTTATTCATAAGATGGAATTATTATAGTCAATGAAGTATAAATTGAAAAACTGCAACAATTGTGAACCCTTATATTGGAGAAACCAAGGTCCTTCTTCCTTGACAGGAAGAGTGACAGCACAGTTAGTTCAAATGTATAAAACAACGAAAGTTCGGCTGTTCTCCTCAAGAATGGGTGAAGGCCAAAGTGAAAAGGGTTGGTTTGTCAAAACTAAACATTCTTCATAAATAAATTCACATAAAAGAATCCCAAACATCTCTGGAGATGTAACGCAAACACCTCATAAGTAAAATAAGTGATGGACACAAACAATAAAATGTGAAGCATCTTGATGTAGGGTATAAATAATTTAGCATTAAATGATACCCTATTCTATATATATTGAGCGTCTATAAGTGTGAAAAGTGGTAAAGAAAGTGCTGCAAATTTGATTTAATTAGTCAAAATTATGATGTGGTACAGCAGCTGGGCTTCCTTTGGCTGTTGGACTTTTTAATTACATGACTTCAGTTTTGGGAGATGGATCTTGTCTTAATTCTTTGATTTGTATTTCACCTTGGAATTAGGTGGTGGATTTTGGCATTTACACTTTAGAGTTGAATAGTCGTTGTTGGCCTTATCATTGTAAAATTATATTTTTGACGCTCAAAATTTAAATTGTTTTATGCAATTCATGTGGTTTGGTGTTCTGAAGTTGAGGGTTTTTCTGCCATTGTTGCGCAATTTTAAAGCCTTCAGGCAGACGCTGTGTGTGGTGGTGTTGTGTTTTTTTTGCATTTTTGGTTAGCAAAACATGAGTATTGTGCTAGCTTATGACATAGTTTTGTGAGGAATAGTCTTTTTTTGTAAATTAAAAAAACTTTTAGTTCTCTTTGCTTTTTCTTATTTCACATGAAGGGTCACTTAGTAATCAAATGGCTTAGAGGTTAATAGGTGTTTCTTATAAATGCTCATGTCTTAGACGAGTGAAAAGGTTTTGTTCAGTAAGATTATAGGTCATCCTAAATTAAGGAAGGAGTTTGTTATGCCGATGCCTCGCCTAAGGGTAATTTTGGTTTTTGTGAGCCTAATGGCAACTTAATCTTTGGTCTTTTATTATTATTTAGAATAAATAGGGCTAATATGTTTAGAGTTAGGGTTATGCAGAAGATTGTCTTGAGTTGTAGGGTTAGGGTTTGGGAGATATTTCTTACCACTCGAAAAATAGGAATTGGGAGAGATTGTCGACCTTTCAAGTTGCAGGCGCTTATTTTTATGTAATTATGTTTTGTTTTTTGGTGTTTGTGAAATAAAGGTATTATGTGTCCTAGTTTCTATGAAAAATAGAAGTGAATCGAATCAAAGTGGCAATAGAGTGTTCGATCCAAAAAGTAAAACATCGGGATTACAACATACAGGTTAATTGTTCAAGATCGAAGCTACACCATCCTTCGTGACTGAAACACGAGATACAATCGCAATTTGTACTAGCTAGGAAGAAAAGATGAGATTGTGGCGTGCAACAAGGCAAGATATAGTCGCAGTTAGCGCTAACTGCAAAGTGACGTCAAAACTGTGGCTTACAATGACGCATTACCAACTCGTTGGGAACGTAATGGCAGATCGCACGAGACAGTTGCGATCGGGATAACTGGGAAGAAAAGATGGAACCGCAATGTACAAGACGTCTAATTCGTTATCGCGATGCATTCACGATTTGGAGCAGCAAGGTCACCAACATCAGGATCGCTGCGTAGAAGGGCCAAGGACGGGATCCCATCCAAGCACCACCTAATCTCTCGATCGTGGCGTACAGTACCAATGGAGGGACCGGAACAACAAGATAGATGTAGCCAACGACAAATTTGAGTGGTACAAACGCAATCAATTTGAGGTGGAGCTCATGATATAGACGCTTTAATTTAGTCCAGTTGTAAGTGGCGATCGAACCTAGAGATACAATAGTGATTCTATATCCAAATTAATCCGCCCAGTCACACTAAATTACTAGCCCACCATTATAAAAGTCAATATGAGAATAATGACAGCAAAAAAATAAATGATTTGGAGAAGAAATTGGAGAAAGATTTTAGCCAACATAAATCTGGGATACGGAAATGTTAACAATCATGGACGAAAATTTTTCTTTAATTGAAAGCCGATTTAAGTGCTTGAAGGAGATGGTGAGGAAACTTGTCGAGATGCAATCCAAGACCATGCTAGCAGTTCAATTTGCAAGCTCTAACTAAGGGTTAACCAGAGAATTCTTAGCTAAATCTAAAGGGAATGAGATCGAAAGAGAGGAACACGAGGAGGAAATCATCCCACATCAAGAACCCACTCCCAAGGCACTGATTATAGATGGATTACAGATTTCTGATGGAGACGATTGGGCCAAACATGAAGAAGAGGCATGCAAGGGGTTGGCAGGAGCACTTGGAAGAAATAGTGCAACCTCTGAACGGATGGAATGAACTAAAGCAGGCGAGACTAAATGAAAGAATCAAAAGTAGATTCGAGTGGAAGCATGTGGAGAGAATTACACCACATATGGAGGTTGGGAATGAGGAAGAACTAGTGGAATTTGATGACGTGCAATTTGGGGCTAAAAAAGATCCCTTCGAAAAATTTCAGCCTAGAAAAAGGAACAAGGAACCATGGTGGGTGGGACTCCAACGGAGGGTTGCATCCAACTGCGTGAACGCCCTTTACAGTGGTAGCCTTCCGGGTCGAAGGTGATTCAAGAGTAATATTAGAGGCAGGGATCATGCAGCTTTGTGTGTCTTTCCAGTGAAGAAGACAAAAGAGAGTTAATGTTTATGCGTTGATTAAGCCATGAATCAAGAAACAGTACCTGACAAATTTTCCATCATGGTGATTGATGAGTTGTTGGATGAGTTTTTTTAGGACTGCGTTGTCCTCCAAGATTACTTTGAAGACAGAGCATCGGCAGAGTCTCAGACTGCCAAAGGTTGTGCAGGAGACTACACTACGGACTCCTACGGGTCACTCCAAATTTGAATTAAATAGAAAGAATTTTCAAATGCCGACACGACGTGGGAGCTATACTTCCTAATCCAACAATTCCACCTTGGGGACAAGGTGTATTTTTAAGAGGGGAGTATTGTTACATTGGTGCCTAGCCTAAGGGCAATTTTATCTTTTGTGCGCCTAAGGGTAATTTAGTCTTTGGTAAGTTATTATTGTTTAGTATAAATAGGATCAATTTGTTTAGAGTTAGGGTTATACAACATATTATTATCTCGAGTTTTAGAGTTAAGGCTTGGGAGATATTTCCTACCTCCCAATTGCAGGAATTGATAAATATTGCCTAACTCTCAAATTGTAGGCAATTATCTTTATATATTTGTGTTGTGATGTTGGTGTTTCTGATACAAAGATATTCTACCCTAATTTCTGTGAAAAAATGACTTGAACTGCATCAGAATTCCTTATTTTGGGGGTGATTTCACCATCCTTGAAGGCAATGTAGAAAGAAAATCATAGTGGAGCTCAAAGCTTGACCAAAATCAATTCCAAACCCCCTTATCATTTCTCTTGAGTTTCGCCAAGTTTTTCCATGAGTTCCAAGGTTGGAAAGATTGTCCACATTTGGCTTCTCCACTATCATGGATGCCTAAGCAATTTTTTGTTCCAGTTTCTGAATTATTGTTGAAATTCAACCTGAAATGGGTAGAATTTTCAAGTGTTCCGCAGCATTACCGTGGAAGAATTGGTTTGAACGTTCTACCCCTAAATTGGACACAGAAGAACCGAGTCTTATTTTCATGATTGATGGACTTTTAAACTAGGATTTATCAAGGAAGGACTCTTGAAAGATTTGTAGAAAAGTTTCTACATTCTGGTAACCTCTTGGCTTCATGAAGAATGTTATTGGAAGAAGCAAGAGTTGAAGATGTGAAATCAGCTAGAAACATAAAATTTTCATTGTATTTTTTCCACAAATTATCAATTGTAATAATCATGAATTAGTGTTTCGCTCTTAAGATTTATATTTAGTGGTGATCTTGTATCATTCATTTAAAGTGTCAAATTTTGGTAATAAATCCTAATTAAGACCTGCTTACGAGAAACCATCCTTGCCAAAATTAAGAGTTAGCTATAGAAGAATCACTTCATAAAATTTAGCAATTACAAATCACATTAGTTTCATTCAGATAACCATTTAGATCGAAAGAAAAACATTCCTTTTATTCAAGTTTTTTAAGAATCCAAAGAGGATGAATGTAGTCATAGAAGGGTACAAGATGTTATGAACACTTTGGGGTTAAGGTTGACATTTCAGATTTTAAAGGTAGGTTAAATCCTGATGATTTCATAGATGTGCCTAATATAACATAGCCCATACTTTGGATATATAGACATACCCACTTATAGTTGTGCAAAATTTGTGGCCATCAAATTAAAGAAAACTGTATCCATTTAGTGGGATAATCTAAACTAAATAAGGTCTAGAGAGGTTAATAAGTCAAAGTTCATCAAATGATAAGAGAAAAAAGAGCTATAAAAAATGAACTTGCCAGCTCATTTCAAGCAATGCGCCTTTATTAAATTTTATTGTGTTATTTCGCATGGCAATACATGTGCACCTTCAATTATGATGATTTGCATGACTTTCATTGCACATGCATGATGGACTTGCACAGTATTTAATGCAAGTATATGAAACACTTGCACAATTTTCAATATAATTGCATGACATACTCATGATTTTTAAGGTATTTGAATGAATTTTTGGGCCTAGCAAATCTGAGCACATTTTATTTTTATTAAGCGCAACGTTCTTTGGCCCATGTGTTCAAACATTGAACATGTTAGTCAAAGCACATGAGCAAATTCAATTTTGCTCATGCACATCCTTTCTGCTCATATGCACAATGCACTAGCATGCTTCTCGATTTACTTGCATGATCCATTTGTGCAATTTTTGAAATATTTTGATAACTATTTAATGACGTATGTGCACAGCTTAAGAAAAAAGTCCAAAATCATTTATAAGAATATTTTATCAATATGATGCATGCAAACATTTTATAAGTGATTTTAAAAGGATGTCTTCTATCCACTCGCATGTATAAGGTATGGATTTAATCTCAAAGTTCAAATTGCTAGACGGGTATCATTTTGTACAATGTCTTAACCTCGATTTATGTGAAGCAACAATCATGGTTCATCATTCTCTATCACTGTTATTGTATTCAACCATATCTCAATGTGAAGTAGGAAAGAATGTCAACAGTGATAAGCAACAGCATTTGCTCATTTCACTTCCACTTTTACTTGTACTACATGTTGTCCCACCCATAACTACCATGCTCACCACCTTCAACCCTCGCCATGCCTCTCCTACTTGAGTAGGCCACCCGACATGCATCTCTCATGCTCATCTTCATCTCTAGATGATGTGGGACACAGGTATTGCCCGTGATGCCGCGATACACAGCGTTATCTCCTGCAACCGCGGGAGTCTGGACTGAACTAAGGACTGTATTTTTTCCTTTCTTATTTTCTTTCTTAGTTTTGTGCAAGTTTTCTTTCTTTGCTTCCAAACATTTTGGTTCTTACTATTTTCTTAGTTTCTAATTAAGTATTTGATTTGAGGGGACTCCTACATATGATACATTAGGGTTTTTGAGTTTAGTTTTGTAGAGATTCTTAATATTAAAAGAAGTCTCTCCGAATTTCGCTCTCTGGAGTGTTGTGGCATCTTCCCTCCTAAGAGGTGTGTCTATAAGTTGCCTAAGAACCGGTGGTGAATCCCTCTCGCCGCCCGCACCTCACCGATATGCCATTCAACCGCTGTTTTCTGCAGGGACAGCCGCCGAGCACCTCCAACCCACTGTCCAACAGCTAACTTCATTTCTCTTTCCCAGTCACATACCGTATATTCACTGTTTTCAGGCAAACAAGTGTTGACAAAGCTACAATCTTCTGTTCACCGCACAAATCTACAGATCCTGGCTATCGATTTGCTGCCCCAGCCACCATTTGTGCTGATTATCACTTTATTTCCGTCCTCCCACGCACGGGTATCAATATTACACCCTATTTGACACCTTTGGTGATTCATCACATCATCTAGGAACCCTAGATAGGTGTCACAAGACAAGCCACCAAAACTTCAGACCATGCAGTCAACCCAATGAGAGCTAACTATTTCATGAATTAATTTAGCATGGCATTTGAAAGTGATGATAGAAGAGTATGGATAGTAAGTGAACTTGTTAGGGATAAGATTTTGATTTTTTTTGGATGAAGGGGTGGGGGATTGGTTGTCGATTGGGGTTTATTTATGAAGTGACGAGATAGAGATAGTCAAAAGGTTATGATAAGGAAATTAGGGTTTAGAGAATAGTGTGAGGGGGAGATGAAAGAATGAGAGGATTAAGTGCGTGAAAGCCTAAAAACATACACTCAAAGTTTTGAATGTAAGTGGTGAGACCAAAAGGTAGGGTTGATTCTCTTGTTAAGGTAGAGTGTGGGAAGATGTGTAGAGGTATCTAGAAATCTTCAAGAATTCTGTATGTATTAGATACACATTGCCAATAAACAGCTTCATGAATTTAGCCAATCATGAATTTTTATGCTCATCAATTCATCATGCATTGCATGCATTTATATTAGAATAAACGAATATTCGTCAATTTAAAAGGTCATAAATTATCATATGCAAGGTCTATACCAAAGTATTCATAAGTTACTTACTCAAGGCATGCATATTGCATACACAATATTTGCAAATTGCATCAACTAGAGAAGGGAAAAGTCAGTGTAAAAGAAGAATAAATAAAGCAAAAGAAGAGAAGAAATGAATGAATGCCTCGAAAGAAGGGAGATAGGAGTGAAGAGATGGAAGAAGAGACGAATAGCTAGAACAAGATGGACATTGTTCCTCAGATATAAGCACATATATCCTAAAAAAAATTGATTCCTAGTTTTTAACATTTTAGATAACGTCATGCAACTAAAATCTGCCTTAGGGTCTGTTTGGGGTGATTGCAATTTTTTAAAAAGGTTCTTGTAAGGTTGTGGTGGAGGAACCAACTTCTTAGAAAGATGCGATGGGAATTATAAATATTTTTTTTTTCAAAAAGTCAGACCAGAGACTGGAGGCTCCTACTCGTGTCAACAATATATATAAGCAACGATACTTTGAATACTTAAATACAATGAAAGCAAGTAAAAGAAATTTTTCATTATTAAACATATAAGAAAAAACAATCTCAAATCATCATGAGAAGCAATTTTTTTAATTTACACTCAGATAAAAAAAGTTAAAAAAAAGAAATTAAATATTCATATATATATAACGGTACCATCCTGAAGAGGCTGAGAACACTTTGAGAGTGAATGGCCAACTTCTCCGCAATTGTAACAGAATTTTTGCTCGATAGTTTCTTCCTTTTCTGGGCAATTCTTGAGGCTATGCCCTCGATGCCGACAAAACAAACAAATCTGGAGAGGACAAGTCACAAATGATATGAATATACTAGGCGCATTACACAAGAATATAAAAAATTGTGAAATATGAAGCCATCTTATAAAACCAATGAAATCAAAATGATAAAAATACCCATACATGTTGATTTGGAAATAAATTTTGCATTCAATTTTGTCAAATTAATTGAGTTGTTTTATTTCATTTAAATCCCTTATTTTGTTGGAGTCAGTCTAGTCAATGTTATGAAGTTTGCTACCAGTTTATTAGAAGTTCGCTGAGAATTGATAAGTAATTAATTAACAATTTGTTAGTTTTTGTTAGTAATTTGTTATTTCTTCCATCTTTAAGTATGGATTAAATCATAGCAAGGTAAGTTATAATATGGTTAAAATTTTTAATTAAGATATAACAGACTTATCTATTTAATCTACTTTGGAATTGGCAGGTGGGAGACTGAAAATACTATAAAAAGAATATTATTGTTCAAGCATGAGGATTGGGTATTAAGTTATTGTTTCTTAATCTTTTTATCTTTCCTCATTTCTTTTTTTATTTCACTAGCTTTTTGAAATATCGTCCTACATGAATGTGTACCCTACAGTTCTGTATCATTTTACGTGCAAGATCTCATTGAAATCAACTTTCGAAAATGTTTACCTATTTTCCAGAAACTATAGCAATTTTTTCCCTTAAAAATAAATTTATTGTTCGTGTAACGATGAAATCATTATTAATAAATCATAAATATAATGGTTAACAAGATAAAATTTAACATCCAGTTTACTTCCTCGTCATCTTCCTCTTTCTCCTCTAGCAACCCTTCATAAAATATATCCAATCTCCACATATTTAACCATATTCAGATTCAAAGTCCTAGCAAAATTCCTGAATGACTTCCTCCAATAAATTAACAATGAATGTTAAAAATTTAAACCTATCTTAATCCAAGTTTAGCCAACCTTATCTAAAAAAATTAAACTAGATTACACAAATCATCTGTGAATCTCAAGGCATCCATCTTATTTTGCTTGAAATAATTAAATCATCATTTCAAAGGCATCAACAAAATATAAAGTGCTGTGATTTAGGCTTAAGATCTCAATAGAAAGTTCAGATTAAAATTCGTGTAAGCTGGCAAATCTTTTGGCATGTATGAATCTCAGCTTTGGAAACCTCTATTAAAATAATTTGAATCAAATTGCATACCTTTACGATATTTATTGCCACTAAAACGAGAGCATGTTTCTAGAGTTAAATATGCTACCAACTGCATGATAAAACTAAGATCTAATTGACAATGATAATCTTCATACTTGCATGAACTTAACCGATAATCAATAAATAATTGAATTGTGTATGCCATCGTTAGCAAACATAACTTTGGCATAACACTTCGTTTATGTAGCAGATATTGGAAATCATTTAATCTTGCATATTTACATATTATTTTCATTAAATTATAATTATAGCATCATCATGACTATGAACACATCTAATCACCATTAATGATGATTTTATTGTAAATATTCAAAGAAGTCAAGAGGCTATTCAATCCTAACATACGATAACACACATAAATTATCAGGATTTACATTACGATAATGTCGATATTGATATGTCTTATGCCTCAATTTCTATTAGACAGTAAAATTCCAATGCTTTTTTAAGTTAATTAATGGCTTTATATAACATTTTTGCTATGCATTCGAGACTTGATAAAAGTTGCATCGTCTATTTACACATGGATTGCTCGCTCACGCCCATCGATAGGGCATGAAAAGAGATCGGTCCAGCAGGACAGGTCCAACCCTCTTAAAAGCACGCAATCTTTCCTTCTCATGCCCTAATCTTCAGCCTCCCCATAGCCGTTGCAACGCCCCTTCCTCTTAGCCGTACAGCGACCCCTCCTCCTCCTAGCCATTGCAGGACCCCCTCTCTTCATTTCCTACCACTTCTTCCCTTCCTTTCTCAGATCTTACGATTGTTAGTGATTAGCCTTCTCTCTATTTATATGTGTTTTTGCTTAAGCCCTAACCAACAATTGGTTTTATGATTTCAAGTATTGTTCCTGGTGTTTTCCCTCTTTCAATCATTGTATCCTTTGGAGCGTGGTGCTACAGTTGTATCCCACCAAAGTAGTGTGTATTTTCGAATCATCTCCGAAAGTAGTGTGTATCTTCGAATCATCTCCTCCTCCAGGCGTCACTTCCCACAGTTGCCTCCCTCCAAATCCCCTCCTTTCGGGTCGTTATACCCTCATCTACACCTTCCCTCTTCCTCTGTTAAGTCTCCCAGCTCCTCAAGCAGACTGATTTCTTCCATCAGCCATCCCCAGCCGCAACACTCCATTCCAGCACTTCCTCCAGCACGTAGCAGCAGTCTTCTAGCCGTTGCCACCCTCTCTAGCACCTCTTGTCTCAAACCACCGACCTCTCCATGCGCTCCCAGCACTAATCCAATTACTGCCAGTCACAACGACGTTCATCCAGCCGTTGCTGACTCTTCCCAACCCTCCCCGATGACTTCTCAGCTGCACTCTGATGCCCCAAGACTGTTTCAGCCCTTTTGTGTTTCGTATATTGTTATCTGTTGCGTCGTTGGGTCTTTTATTATTGTCTACTTATTTGTGTTGTTTTCCATTACGAGTCGATGTTATATTTCCTTCAAAGTCAGCAATAAAATTATGTCGTTTGAATTGTGGTTAAGGTTAACTACGTTATCATTTTATATCAAAGCAAACCCAACCCTTAGTCCTAACCTAGGGTTCCCTAGCATCCTCCCCCACCCAATCCACCAAAATTTTCTCTCTCCCTTCTTTCTCTTATTTGTCTCTTCCCTCTGTTCCTTTTCTTTGTTTTCTCCCCCTTCCTTCTCTCGTCCCTTCTCTGAAACACTTCTAATCATGCTACCACATCAATATGCACAGGAACCAACCCAGGAA
>NEWO01000024.1:2522535-2557657 GCA_003013225.1 Phalaenopsis aphrodite | reverse complement strand
AACACGAGCCGAACACGAACATGAATATTTAAATCGAGCCGAACACGAACACACTGTTCACGAGCCGATTTCGAACACGAGCCGATTTCGAACACGAGCTATTTCGAACGAGCTGAACACGAGCCAAGCCTGAGCTCGCTCAAGCTCGGCTCGTTTACAGCCCTAATTGGAAAGATTTGAGTGGTGTAAAGCTAAAATATAAAAATTATGTGGTGTATATGTAAATACGTGGGAATTGAGGGTATGTGTGTGAAAGCAACTATAAAAGTTAAAATAGTAATGTGAACGGTATATTTTATGTATTCTTAAACGTAGTGTACCAACTAAATAACTTTATTATTTCGAATAATCCAAATTGTTTTGTTTTCATTGAAAACATCAAATTATATATATATTTTATCTTTTCAATGAAAATAAAACAACTTGGATTATACAAAATAATAAAGTAATATATATACAAAATTCACGGCGATAGAATAACAAATTATCGTCTTAGCGTTATACGAGAATTCAACACACATATAGATGAGAGAGAAACATACAGTAATGACATCAGAGGTTTTTACATGAAAAACCCGTAAAGAGAAAAACTACGAGGTCTGGCCCAGTTACGAAAATCCACTATAAATGATAAGTATACAGGTTCATCCTTCTTCTAAATTATAAAAGATGAAATTACAAAATTGCATAACAATAATCTGATATAGGCTCGATTTGACTCAGATCAGACTATTTTTTATATCATCGGGTATGTCTCATTGAACCGGTCAGTTTGACTATAGGTTAGTTGAAATCGGAGCTCTGGATAACTTTTTATCAAGATTTAGACGTTTTTATTCAAAATATCGTCTCAAGATCCGTGTCATGCCTCAAAATTCATGTCAGATGATGAAAATTTGTTGGTGGCGTATCAATATATATATATATATATATATATATATATATATATATATATATATATATATATATATATATATATATATATATATATATAAGATTAAACAATTTATCAGTACCCACAAGTCACAAAAAACTTCAAATGACCTTTTGCACATCTGAGAAGGGTGAATTAAGAACCTTTACTGCTTTGCTGAAAGTGTAAGATTTGGAATCCACAGTAGCGTATGCCGCCCTGACTCAAGAGTTTAAAGAGGGACCTTTTCCGGTATTTTTAGGACTAGCAACCAAAGACATTATCATAGTCGTTAGAGATGACTAATAACCATATATTTGTCAAGGAGTACAATTTCACCTCAGCTTCATCCCGAGGTGAACCTTCCACCAGTTGCCAGATAAAGAGGGCTCTCAAGCCGACAGATGGAGGTGTGAGTCATCGCTCGGCTTCTACATGTTGCCTTGGAGAGCTCTCTTATGCGACCGACATGTGGTGCATTCTCCTATGAAGGAGGCATGGATGGAGTAATATATTGGATATCTCCAATACTTATCTAATGTCTTCACTAGTTACAGACCAAAAAGCATGCTAGAAAAGTCATTTTTTCAACACTTAAGCTAGGGCGACATGAGCCATTGCAAACTCTAGATAGCCCATTTCCAACATCTCCTTATAGAAGTGGGTAATAAATTAACATAGTCTCTCTTTCTACTCTTCTTTGATCTGCAGGAGGATCTGCTAGTTCTTCTGCGATTTCTGGGTGCTGGCAAACTGTGTTACGAACATTCGCTCGAAGTTAGTAAATGACGCTATTAGACCAGGTGGCAATGCGTTGAAAAATCTAAGATCTGACCTCCACAACATGGTGAAGAAAATGCAATACCTTTATGCGTCAGTGATTCTCAATAGATACACAGTCAACTCGAAAAAGGTTAAGTGCTCGGTTGGATCGGTTCAACTCGTATTGGACTCCAATATCAAAATCTTTATCCTTTTAGGGCAAAACCTCAAAAATTTATCTAGAAAACACATTCTCTAATTGTCAAGGCACCTCAGTACGCTAAATTCTTTGTTTGTCGATCAATGCTGACCCAATACTATCAAAGTACTTGGAATCTCCTTCTCTGTCTAAATCTAAGTGGGCGCTTTGAACGTCAAACATCAACCTTTCCTCTTAGAGATGTTGCTCCCCTCTCTAAGTCAATGCCTCTCATATGACATTTAACATTTGATTCTTCAGCTCTTATTTAAAAGTTAAATCAGTGACGTGACAAATTTGAGTGGTAAAAAGGTAAAAAATGAAATTTAGATATCACATATGTAAATACATAGGTATTGAGGGAACTTTGTGAGAGCAATGATAAAAGTTTTGCTTTTTTTTAATGTATTTTAGAATTTAATAAATTATAGAGAATCTGATTGGTATTGTCAATAGTTGACAATTTCATTAATTGAGGTATATTTTTTATATTCTCGAAGTAGTTTATCAACTAATTAACTTTATTTTTTCGAACAATGCAAGTTATTATGTGTTTGCTGAAAAGTCAAGTTGTATTAGTTGAATACAAACGCATGCTGTGCCCACACACACACACACATTGATTTATTATAATGTGATAATAAATAAAGAGGTCAGAATTTCAATATTTACATGCGATGGAGCTGGTGCAGCCCAAAAATAGAGGGGCGAATGATACACTATCAATAAATTTTTTAATATCCAACACGAATTTTGATGCATGACACATATCTCGATGTAATCTTTTGAGAAAAAAATGTTCAAACTTTGCTTTGATTTCAACAAACTCATAGTTAAATTGAATGACTTATTGAGACGGGCTAATGATACAAAAGTTAGTTCAATCTGAGTCAAATCAAGTTCCAATCAAGGCATTAAGTAAATTTTGGAAGCTTTTCGGGCATATTTGAACAATCAAATAGATGTCAAATCTGACGAGCTTACGATAGAACGAGTTTCTCGACAAGACGAATCTAATGAGCTCAATATCGCTCTATTATGACATCATTAAAACAGTTAAATGTCTAAGCTCTCCGGATCGTGTGATCAAAGTGGTTCATATTCTTGTATTAATTACACGTTGAACTCTATAAATAGAGCCCCTGCTCTCTTATGTGGGCAAGGGGAGAGCTCGAGGCTCGAGAAAGAGAATTTTAAGCTTTGAGAAGGAGCTGAAGTCCAACACCGCTCCTGTTGTTGTTGACCACCACCTGCCGAATGTCGTCAAACACCACCTGTTAGCCGCTGCCGATCACCATCGATCGCCGTCTCCTTTGCACAACAAGCAAATCCGTGCACCAACGTTGTAACTCCAATGAGTGTTCAACCTTTTCCCGCCTATGAAACGAGGGAATATACTTGTAATCATCAGTTTATAATAGATTTCTTCAGCTGGGTCAGATCTGGTGGTTTTTTTTCCTTTTTAGGGTTTTCCACATAAAAATTTCTAGTGTTTCTACTGATTGTTTCTTTTATCGGGTGTGTATTGAATCTTCAAGCAACCCTTATACCATAATCTCTTACTCCACTGTTGCGAATCTTCCAGCACACAACACTAGTTCTTTTCTTCTTTTGTAAAGCTGTCGAAGGTTCTTTATATTGATGCCAAACCTTAATATTTAAAGACATATAAAATCCTGGTGGCATGTATGTAAATTAAAAGTTCTGTAATTCTTCTCATGCATCAGGTCTGGTGGCTGTTAAGTAAGAACTGAAGTTCAGCAGTTAGATGTGTAAATTTATAAGAACAGAGTGGCATGCATGTAAATCTTCCTAGTTAATATCTTCTTATAATGATTGATGATTGAATGCTCTCTTGGCCTATCATTTTAGAGAAAGCTGACTTTCCTAATGCTAATGGAGAAAAATCTGTAGAGAAAAAGAAGCAATAGATTCATACCCAACTTGAACCATTCAATTTGTATTGATCTGGCTTTGTTTAGAGGAGGATGCAACAAAATAATGAGCCGTTATCTTCTTCGTATCGAAACTTTGATTTCAACGAGTTATTCATTTCACCATTACATTTGAGGCCGAAAAGTCTGTGAGAGTCTCGTTAGTCATGTGAGTCGGTATGATTGAGCGAAATGTATCTTATAAGACATTTGCTTGCCATTGGAAATGTGTTGGCTCTTCCTCTGAAATGTATTTTTTTTCTTATGATGAATGTGTGTATTGTCACGAACATTAATGAAATTCGAGCAAATTTGTGAATATTACGTGGTTGTTTTGAGATCATGTGCGGCAATATGTTAGATATGATTCATAATACCAGAATTTGGAGTCTATTGGAATTTAGTGGGTTGAGATCAGCGTGGGCGCAGCGAAATCATGGTGGCCCAACCCACATTTGTTATGGTATGACTCATATACTATATAGGGACAGACGTTGGAACGAAGCCGAGCGGAGCGAAACGAAGCGGAAGAATATGTCCAAATCGTGAATTTACGTTATGTGAGTTGGGGGTGTTGGGTCAACACCTCACTATACGGTACATGAGTAATTTTGGAATTACATATTGTACTGTAGGGTTTACTTTAAGATTATAAATAGATATGTTTGTCATCCTAGGTTTTTGAGAAAGTTGAATCTTGTATTCTGTAATCTTTTCTGAATATTGAAAAAAAAAAGTCGCCGCTCTGCTCCCGAGGATATAGACAGTTTTGCCGAACCTCGTTAAATCTTTGTGTTCTTTTGGATTTGTGTCGTTCTTGTTTTTCTTCGCCCTAATTTCTTAACACAATAACACAACCAAATTTAATCAAATATTGTAAGATTTCTGATATGATTGAGAACTGGAAAGATACACAACAATACACTTCCTGTAACAAAAGCAATGTATGACAAGCTCAGGCCTACACAAAGTATGCCCAGAAATGATTAATAAAAAGCAAAATACAGAGAAAACAAACAAAGGTTACATACTTTATCATTGTGACAATGAAACATTACAATAGTTAAGACACATTAAGAACATATGACCCTAGTAATTCCCACACATTCCTTACATAAATTTAAAACATATCATGGCTACAACGACCACTCCAATCAATATCTTCAAATAAGGGAATATGTAAAGAAATCATCGTGCCTTTTGGCCATATCGTCGTGCTCACGTACGAGACGTAAGATGTCGTTAACTATTGGTGCGTCTTCATCAATCTATTGGAAAAACTCGCAATCACCAGGTGTTTGATTGTTCGAGCGATAATATAACATTCTTTCTTTACTTTTACCCTGTTGAGTTGTATATATAACACATGAAAATTTGCATGCACAATAAACTTGGGCATTTTGGTGAACACCCGATCTATGGAAGAGTTAGTAGAGCTCATTCTTATAAACACAACAAATGACAATTAGAAGGATTAATCAACACATTTAGAAGGTAAATATTAAGGTTAAATAGGCATCGGCGTGAGAAAATGGACTCAGAAGAAGAAGATCCAGAGACTGAGGAGTGCCGTGCGACAGTTGTAGTTAAACTGAGACATCGGCCCCGAGATGGGAGGGTACTTTGGTGGGTAAAAAGAAGAGTTTTAAATTTTGGGTGGCGGTTTTGAAATATTTGAAGCAAGGCTGTGAAAACCGGACCACACAATGAACTGGTGGAAAGAGAGGTTCAAGATTCAAAGGTTGAACTGGAGTTGAATAGATAACATAATAAATCATAAGTGTATTTAAAAATGACAATGCATAAGATTTACATCTCACTCAATTTATATGTATTTAGATAACTAACTCCTAAAATTCAATTTTAACATGTCATTTTATTTATGCATGAAAACATGTATTTCACTTTTTAAAAATTAACACAACGATATATTATATGTCATATAGATAGTTTTGGTGGTATAAATATAAAAGAAAAAAGAGTTTAGGTGTTAGATATGTAAATAAATAATTTTCTTTGTAATAATGTTTTTTTTTATTTATGTGATATGAGTGATTTGGGGATATAAATGTAAAAAAATATAGTCTAGTTGTTAGATATGTAAAATACATAAAAGTTGGTGGTATATATGTAAATGTCTTAGAATCAGAGAGGTCTTATAAAATCAAATTTAGTAAATTCATAAATGTTTAAATCTTGAAGATGGTTTGGTATGACAAATGTTAAATTGGTTATATCATATGAAGCTATTTGGCAACTTATTTTAGGATTTATGTCAATTAGTTGAAATATAAATAAAATATAATTTTTTTCTAATTATTTTGATAAATAATTAACTATTTATTTAATTAATTAATTTTTTTTTATAAAAAAAATTATTAAACAAAGTATGTATGTAGAATTATTCTTATTCATTAATTAGTAGTTGATTAGTTATTTATTAGATTAATTAACATTAATTAATAGTTTATATATTTAATTACTTTTAATATATAATTTACTTTTTTAATTAATAATAAAATAGTAATAAATAAGTTTATATAATTACGATTAATTTGATAATATATTTATGGAATATTAAACAAACTAACTAAATTTAAATTTTATGCTAGAACCCAAAACATATTTTTTTTATCTTTTATTTCTCATCAGTTTTTGCTCAAAATTACTGCTTACCTTTCTCTTCTTGCTCTTCCCGTGGCCAAAAGGCGAAACCCCTTGCAATATAGTCGTGATTGGAGCTGGCTGGGACGACAATGCTCGAATGAATGACAGGATTGTGGTGTATAAAATCTTTGATGCTCCCACGTATATCCCGTTTTCACTCTTGCTCCTACTAAACTAACCCTCGTCTTTCTCTTCCTTCCTCCCACCCCACTTCACGCGTTTCAACTTCTCTAAATCCCAAATCCATCTTCTTTCGAGATTTACTAAATTTAAGGCAAAATAGAGGAGAAATGAGATTTAAGATCACCAAGGATTTAAAGTTGTTATTTTTATTGCTTAACATGATGTTTTTTTTTTCTTTTTTGGAAGTTGAATCTTAATGACAATCAGGTTAGAAATTAATGATTAATGATTAATATGTGTTTTTAACTCGAGTCTTCTAGTTGTAGAGAAAGCTCTCTGTCAACCCATTGGCAAGCCTTGAGCACAAATTGCTTAAATTCCTCTTGAATAAATATTAATAATAATAAATAAATGAGAGACGGCCCTTTCCTTCCATCTACTTCAATGTTCATAGATTTCTTTCATGACCATCAGAATGCGCTTTCCCCATATTGAAAAGATTGGTATCAGTAGAAATCTCTCCTACTGCTGTAACTCTACAGTTAGCAGATTATTCAATTAAATATCTTAAAGAAGTTATAGAAGATTGGTATCAGCAGAAATCTCCCCTACAGTTAGCAGATTTATACCTCCACAAAATTTCCCAAAAAATCAGTGTTTCACGTGAATGGCTGATATTTGCTGAAAGGAAGAAGATTTCAGAATTAAATCAGTAAAAAATACTTTATCTTTTCCATGGATATGTCAAAGACCATAAATTCTTCTATTCTCCAAATCTAACAGGCGTTTATTCCTTAAATTCGCCTGAAACATGCACCGTTAACACAAAAAAGACTAATTTTTAGAGAAAATGAAGAAAAAAATCATTTAAAAATGATAAATTTCATATTTTTTATAGCAATGGAGATCAGTCACCAGGCCAGCATCATTAGACCCGTGGCGCCGAAGCTTTCCTGCCTCTTCTTCCACCATTTCACAGAACTTTCTTCCACATTTCGAGATGGAAGATAACCCTCTCTATCACTCAGGTTAAGCTTCCGAAGAAACTGGTGCACATTTCTGACGCAAATCCAGGCGACGAGTTTTGGTTTAGGTTTTGGCTTTCTGATTTCGACATCTTGTTTTGTTTTCTTCTTAACATTCGCCATTAGTACCTTCTTGGTGGGGGCAGAGGATCTTGGTGCCAGCATTAATGCTGTTCTGGTTATAAATTTATCGTCTTTTAGCATTTGGATCTCGGATCTGTAAACTCTGGACGAGTTCACTTCCCGTAGAAATGTTGGAGCTTGGTTGGAGTTTCGAAGGATTTGCTGAATTTCCATTGTGAGATAGGTTTGAGGAGTATTTACTGCCATTTCTTGCGCTGGGTATGTCAGTAGTTTACAAAGAGGGTATTGGGGGTTATATCTACGTTATACCACTGTAATCTCCTGTAACTTACTTGTAACCTACCTGTACCTTCTAATAAGTTTCGTGTTTCTGTTTTCATATATTTGTAGGTTACAAGTAGTTTACAGAGAAGTTACAGATGCATAACACGGATATAACCCCTCAATACCCTCTCAGTAACCTACTGACTTACGCAACGCTGCGTATGTTCTACATAACATACGCAAATTTTTCTCCTTTTTCTTGTGTCGCGTGTTGAGAGTAGTATAAATTTTTTTTTCAAATTATTATAAATTAATAAAAATCCTAATTTTTATTGCTGATGTCATCGAAAATCATTTATATAGAGTCAACGTCAATTAGTTAAAATAATAACTCTACGTCACGTTCGGCAGCATCAGATTGGTTGCTAGTAGGGGTGTAAACGAACCGAACACGAACGAACGCATCACTGTTCGTGTTTGGTTCATTTAACTAATTGAACGAAAAATATTTGTTCATGTTCGTCTCGTCTACTTATCGAACAAATCGAACACAAACTCATTGACGAATCGAACACGAACTGTTCGCGAACAACGAGCTTTTTTGACAGCCCTAGTTGCTAGCTTGACTTGAGGTCTCGAAGAAAAACTCATCTTTTCTTTTCATTTTTATAATTATTATAAATAAAGAATAATCTAAAATGTTTATTAACATAAGTACAGCTTAATCCAAGAAAAAAAAATTTAAATTTTAAGTCGAATTTGACTAATATTGATGTGTTAAATAGGCTGCACGAATCTGAGTTCATGCAATAAGTCTCAAAGAAATCAAACAGCCAGCAGAGAGGGTGATGCGGTGAAACTAGACCCACTGGAGACAGTTCGAGAGTCCACATTTATGCTCCCGGATTTTGTTAGCGGGAGGAAATATAATATATCATCTCAAAAAGCCCACCAATATGAACCTCGCAAGGACAAATACACCAAGATTCCTCATGCAGGAAGATACTAAGAGCCGCCCAAACCTTAGTTAGTTGGCTGGTATTTCCCAATCAACCCTTCAGTCATAGCCAATCGGAACAAGACCCAATCAAACACCATTTCGGGCTCTCGGCTCATAGCTGCCCGGATCATGACCCAGTCAGATGCTATTCGATGCTCCCAACCTTACAACCGTGATTGCCCAAAAGACCTCCTAATGTATCTGCTTTAGTTGGGGGCACAAATGTAAGCTTACATTCATCATTCCTATAAATATAAACTCATTTTGTGAATAAAGATTACGCGAGAATTTACCGTTGATTATTGTGCTTCCTGCTCTTTTCCTTTTTTTTTTTTTTTGCACCCTAATTCTTAAGTGTGTCTTTCGAACAGATTTGTATTCAACAAATTCTTAGTTGTTAATTTAAACTAACTCCTTAACATTCCATTTGGTAACAGATTTAAGTTTACTATAACTTAAATCTTATCAAATATATATATAAAAAGGGATAATTTTAAAATCATGAATTCAGTAATCAAATTCTTCTCATTTTCCTCTTTGTATTGTCTTAAATCCCAGATTTATAAAAACCTGGTATAGACAAAATTTACTAAATCAAACAACCCCTAAAAATGAGTTGAATTTAAAATGCATATTAAAAAAAAAAGGATTTATATAGATACCCTCAATTTCCATCTATTTGCAAATCTAACATACAAACTGTTATGTTGGAGCCTGGTTCGGACCCCTTCTCGCTCCTGCTGTTCCGATCGCGAAAGGTCGCGATCTCTCGTTTGCGATCCCGCCTTCGCCCACTCCCGCGTGCGAAGCGAAGCGTCTAGTCGTGAACCGTAGGCGCCAACCGCTCCCGCCTTCCCCTTTTGTGAAGCGAAGCATCTCTTTGCTCCCTCATGTTAGTGATAAAAGGCTTTGGACGACTCTCCTTGAGTTTTAGAAGTCACGGTTTGTGTTTTTTCAGTTTCCTCGAGATAGAGGAAGGTTTTCTCTGGATAGAAGGAAAGAAAGTGCAAACAATAGTTTCTTGTGGTGAAAGAAGAAGAAGAAAGAATAAGAAGATTGTTCTCCCTTGGCTTCTTTTTGGTGGCTTGTGACAAAAAGAAATTGTTTTTATTTCTCTTGTAAGTTTATCTTCTTCGGTGTATCTCGGTGTAGAGTTTCTTCAGTGTATCTCGGTGTAGAGAGAGAAGAAGAGAGAGCAACGAAGTGAGAGATTCCTCTTATAAGTCGAGGTGATCGGCTGGTATAAATTTCTCAAGTAGTAAAATCCTCTGCAACTTCGTGGACGTAGGGAATTTGCCTAACCACGTAAATATGTGTATTTTGCTATGGTGTTACTGTTTTATGGTGTAAAATTTTCTCATTCTATTTTTGCTTCGTCGATCGTTCTCCTGTTTGATTTATATGTAACTAGATCTCGCAACATCAACAACTTGTATCAGAGCTTTGTTTCGGATCTGAGGAAGACGATGGCTGCAGATGAAGTGAAGATTTCAGGGATCGAGAAATTTGATAGCACAGATTTTGGTTACTGGATGATGCAGATAGATGACTACCTTTCTGGGAATAAACTTCATCTTCCATTATTAGAGAAAAGACCTGAAAGAATGGATGTGACATAATAGAATATGTTGGATCGACAAGTTCTAGGGGTTATTCGATTGACCATATCGAGTTCCATTGCACACAACGTCATCAAGGAGATGATGGTTGCAAATCTCATGGGAGTCTTATCAGGTATGTATGAAAAGCCATCGACGAATAACAATGTGTACTTGATGAAGAAGTTATTAATTTAAAGATGTCGAAAGGTGTTTCTGTTGCTCAACACCCTAATGATTTCAATAATATCACAAATTGATTGTCGTCTATTGAAATTGATTTTGATGAAGAGATACACGCGCTAATATTGTTGGCATCATTGTCAAATACTTGGAAAGCCATGAGGATGACAGTTAGCAGTTCTACATGTAAATCTAGACTGAAATGCAATGATATTCGTAATTTGATTTTGGCTTAGGAAGTACACAAGAAAGATTCTGGCAAGATNAACACCCTAATGATTTCAATAATATCACAAATTGATTGTCGTCTATTGAAATTGATTTTGATGAAGAGATACGCGCGCTAATATTGTTGGCATCATTGTCAAATACTTGGGAAACCATGAGAATGACGGTTAGCAGTTCTACATGTAAATCTAGACTGAAATGCAATGATATTCGTAATTTGATTTTGGCTTAGGAAGTACACAAGAAAGATTCTGGCAAGATCTCAGGTACGAGTTCGACGCTGAATGTTGATTTCAGAGGGAAATATCATGACATGAACTCAAACAGAGGGAGATCAAAATTAAAGTCTAGTCAACAGAAAACCTGGTGGAATTGTCGCAAGGATGGCCACATAAAAAGGAACTGCAGGAATCCCAAGAATATGGAGAATGATAGTGTAAATGTGGTATCTGAAGAAGTACATGATGCAGTATTGCTGGCAGTTCATAATTCTGTTGATGATGGAAGTGAAGAGGAGAGTGAGTACGGGGCACCCATTCCTATTGTTCAACAGACAGATGTTGGAGAACGAAAGAGCTATGAGGAAATCTTGCAAGATGAAAGTTCAAGCAAGTGGGAGGTAACATAACTTCCACCAGAGAAGAATGCATTACACAAAAAGTGGGTGTTCCAGATGAAGTCTGAGTGTGATGACAGTAAAAGGTACAAGACTAGACTTATTGAAAAATACTTTCAATAGAGGCATAATATTGCTCATGCAGTGGACGTTCTAAGCAGAAACAAGTGTAAATCAAGAAATAGCTTCGAGGTGCAAGAATATTTGGACCCTGCTGATATGTTGACTGAAGGTGTTACTCTTGAGAAACTGAAGTTCTGAACAACTTCAGTTGGTCTTCTGGAGTGAAGACGGGACTTTGATTTGCAGAGGTAGAGGATTCAAGTTAGAGGATTAATCGTGGAGGATTCATGTTCGAAGAAAAAGGGCGACACTGCCAGTGAAGGATATCAGTTCGATGAAGGATATGTTGTAGCATGTTTACTGGTCTCCAAGTGGGAGATTTGTTATGCTAGAGCCCGGTTTGGACCCCCTCCTGCTCCTGCTCTTCAGATCACGAAAGGTTGCGATCTCTCATTCGCGATCCCGCCTCCGGCCACTCCCGCGCGCGAAGCGAACTGCAGACGCCAACTGCTCCTGTCTTCCTCTTTTGTGAAGCGATGCATCATTTTGCTCCCTCTTGTTCGTGATAAAAGGCTTTGGACGGCTCTCCTTGAGTTTTAGAAGTCACGGTTTGTGTTTCTTCAGTTTCCTCGGGATAGAAGGAAAGAAAGTGCAAGCAGTAATTCCTAGCGGTGAAGGAAGAAGAAGAAGAAGATTGTTCTCCCTTGGCTTCTTCTTGGTGGCTTGTGGCAGAAGATAAATTGTGTTTATTTCTCTTGTAAGTTTATCTTCTTCGGTGTATCTCGGTGTAGAGTTTCTTCGGTGTATCTCAATGTAGAGAGAGAAGAAAAGCGAGAGAAAAGGAGAGAGCAAAGAAGTGAGAGATTCCTCTTGTAAGTCGGGAAATTCTTCAAGTAGTAAAATCCTCTGCAACTCCGTGAACATAGGTAATTTGCCGAATCACGTAAATCTGTGTGTTACGCAGTGGTATTACTATTTTATGGTGTGAATTTTTTCTCGTTCTATTTTCGCTTCATCGATCGTTCTCCTATCTGATTTATATATATTTAGATCTCGCAACATCAACACAAATTTCAAGTTTTACATAAATATCATCTTAATTATGCATGAAAGGTGCAATTCATTTTTAAAAAAAAGTTAAAATGGTGGTATTTTTATTGTTGTATGAAAGATTTGAGTGGCCTAAATATAAAAAAAGATTAAAGTTCATGAGTTTGATATGTAAATATATAAGAGTTTAGTGTTTTGCATCTAAATATCCCCACAAAAAATCATGTAGCAAAACATGTAAAGTGTGATTTAAAAAAAATAAACATAAAAAATGGTAGTGTAGGATGGATAGCGATGGCAATGATTCCAATGTCTGCTTCTATCGACGGCAAGCAGGTCGTCCTTCTCCTTATCACACAACTCAGACGAGTAACAACGACTTGCTCACCTTCTTCTTAACTTTTGCTGGTTTTGCTGTTCTTCTTCTCAGAGAGGTAAGTAAGCTCAAAATTTGCTCTTTTTTGCTCGCCACAAAGAAAAAACTTAAAATTTTATAAAAAAGTTTTCAACTTTTTTGCTTTTTGTATCTCTTCTATGATTTTTAGTAAAGGTAGATCTGTTCTAAAAGGCTTCTCCTCTTTCTCACTAGCTTCAGGATTTGATTTACTTTCGCTGATGATTTAGCTTTTACCAGAAGAATTATTTCCTGTAGAAGCTAGTGATTTTGAAACTGAACAGCTTCAACAGAGCATATCAAGTTGCAAATTATCCGACTGCAATTTATAGATTTTCTTCTGTCAGTCGAACAGTTCTGTGCAAGTTATGATTTTCAGATCGGATTATTGAGCCTTATAAAAGTGTTTGTTTACTTCCGGTTTTTGTATCTTTATTTTAAGAAATTATTATGATAAAGAAGCTCTAAAAAATTCATATCTGCTAAATTCCTATATCCTAAGATGGTCCAGCAGTATCTTCATCTGCATGTTTGTTTTTTTCTTTAAACACAAAGTGACGCGAAGAAAAAAATTATGATTTGATGCTTAGGGTTTGTTTGGTGCGGCTGAAGTTGTAATAATGGCTGTTAAATTGTTGTGGAGGAAAGCAATTTTTTTGAAGGTTGCTGTGTGAATAATAGATTTTGTCTAAACTTTACTTTTTTGCATTTAACCTCCCAAATCTTTCATTTCACACAAAAAATTCAACCATTTTAACTTTAATTAATAAGTGAAATGCACTTTTTTCATGTATAGGCAGGAAGTTATGCATGTAAAAATTGAATTTTAATTACCTGTTAGATATGTAAATACATAGGATTTGTTTGTTTCTTGTGACAGTTCACCTGCAACCCTGTTTTTTTCCTTCAGGGGGGTCACTGGTGGTTAAAATTACTGAATCAAAGCCAGCAACTCTGTTATTAAAATGAGCAATCTTAAGTTAGGTGTACAAGTTCTCAGTGCCCATGATCTTCCTCCAAAGGATGGACAGGGCTCCTCCAATCCCTGCGTTGAGCTCAATTTCGACAAGCAGAAGTGTCGAACAGCCATCAAAGAGAAAGACCTGAATCCTCAGTGGAACGAGCTGTTCTACTTCAACATTTCTGATCCATCATCCATCCCAAATCTCTCTCTTGAAGCCCATGTCTATCATGTAAATAGAAACACAAATTCAAAGTCTTTAATCGGAAAGGTCCCAATTTCCGGCACCTCGTTTGTCCCCCTTGCAGAAGCAACTGCGCTACACTATCCATTAGAGAAACCTCATATTTTTGCTCGCACAAAAGGAGAGCTTTGCCTCAAAGTTTTTCTCACTGAAAACCCATCGACAAGGCCTTACAATCCCCTCCCAGATTTTGATCCCTTCCAAACTGATTCTCTTCATGGTCAAGCATATCAGCCTGAATCTGAAATCCCAACTCTGAATTCAACTTCATCTCAGTTCAAGGATAATAGAGGAGATTCCGTACATACTTTCAATCACCTTCCAAGAGAAGAAAAATTAGATTTTGCTGCTAAAGAGATGAACTCAGGGCCTCCAAGAGCTGTAAGAATGATGTCTTCCTCGTCCCAACAGCCATTAGAGTTCCAGCTCAAAGAAACCAGCCCTTCTCTAGGCGGCGGACAAGTCGTAGGAGGTCGGGTGATACCTGCGGAGAAGCCAATCAGCACATATGATCTTGTTGAGAAGGTCGAGTATCTGTTTGTGCGGGTTGTGAAGGCTCGAGAATTGCCGAGAAAGAACATCGCCGGAAGCATTGATCCTTATGTTGAAGTGAGGCTCGGCAACTACAAGGGCGTTACTAAACACTTTGAGAATAATCAAAACCCGGAATGGGATGAGGTTTTCGCCTTTTCAAGAGAACTGATTCAATCCTCATTTGTCGAAGTTTTTGTCAAAGACAAGGATGTAGTCAAGGACGACATTGTTGGCATGGTGCGGTTTGACCTCCATGATCTCCCGAGACGAGCTCCTCCTGATAGTCCGCTTGCTCCGGGGTGGCATTGGCTTGTTGGAAAGAAGGGGGAGAAGGTGAAAGGAGAGGTTATGCTAGCCATCTGGTTTGGAACTCAAGCTGATGAGTGTTTTCCAATTGCTGTGATTTCTGATGCTGTGACGCCCTCTGGTTTGTTTCTAAATTCAGAAATCAGATCCAAAGTTTATCATGCGCCAAGGCTGTGGTATGTTAGAGTCAATGTCATCGAAGCACAAGACATTATAATTGCCGAAAAGAGGCAGCTTTCTGAGGTTTTTGTGAAGTGTCAACTTGGCCAGCAGGTGTTGAAGACGAAGCCACTCCAGTCTAGGACTTTAAGCTTTGTTTGGAATGAAGATTACACCTTTGTTGCTGCTGAGCCCTTTGAAGAACCATTACTACTTTCAGTTTTCGATCGGGTCAGTCCCAACAAAGAAGAATTGATTGGCCGAGTTCAGATACACGTAGGCACAATTGAGAGACGCACTGATGATCGAGTCGTTAACTCGAGATGGTACAGTCTTGATAAGCATGGTGTAGCAGAAGAAGAGAATTCAAAGAAGGAGAAGTTCTCCAGCAGACTTAATGTCAGAGTCTGCCTTGAAGGAGGTTACCATGTGCTCGACGAGTCAACACATTACAGCAGCGACCTCCGGCCGTCGGCGAAACAGCTATGGAAACCTTCAGTTGGGCTGCTTGAGCTTGGAATCCTCAATGTAGAGGGGCTCACTCCAACAAAGACTAGAGAAGGAAAAGGCACCTGTGACACTTACTGTGTAGCAAAATATGGACAGAAATGGGTGAGAACTAGAACTATAATCAACAGTCTAAATCCCAAGTACAACGAACAGTACACATGGGAAGTGTACGACCACGCCACCGTGCTCACCATCGGCGTGTTCGACAATTCCCAGATGGAAAAATCCTCACTTGGACTCAAAGACAGCAGAATCGGCAAGGTCCGTATTCGACTCTCGACTTTGGAAGCTGGAAGAGTGTACACTCATTCATATCCACTACTTGTCCTACATAACTCTGGGTTGAAGAAGATGGGTGAGCTTCATATGGCAATTCGATTCTCTTCCCCATCAATGCTGAACACAATGTTCCTCTACTCCAAACCTTTACTGCCAAAGATGCACTATATCAGACCACTCTCCATGTTGCAGCTCGACTTTCTCCGTAACCATGCCGTCCAGATTATAGCAGCAAGACTTAGCCGTATGGAACCGCCATTAAAAAGCGAAGTTGTGGAGTATATGTGTGATGTTGAATCTCATCTATGGAGTATGAGACGCAGCAAGGCGAACTTTTTCCGCTTAGTTTCAGTCTTCTCAAGCTTTTTAACTGCTATGAAGTGGTTCAATGATGTATGCTGGTGGAAGAACCCAATAACAACTGTGCTTGTACACATCCTCTTTCTCATGTTTGTGTGTTTCCCAGAGCTTTTACTCCCCACAATCTTTCTCTATCTGTTCCTGATTGGCTTATGGAACTATCGTAGCCGGCCGCGATATCCGCCACACATGAACACCAGAATCTCTTGCGCTGATAGAGTGCATCCTGATGAACTCGACGAAGAATTCGACACGTTTCCAACGAGCAGGAGTGCGGATATAGTGAAGATGAGATACGACAGATTGAGGAGTGTGGCGGGGAGGATACAGACCGTGGTAGGAGATATTGCGACGCAAGGAGAAAGAGTGCAGGCTATGCTGGGCTGGAGGGATCCTCGCGCGACAGTGATAGGATTGATTTTGTGTGTTCTGGGAGCTGTGGTGCTCTATGTGACTCCTTTCTCTGTGCTGGTTGTGGTCTGTGGGTTTTACATGATGAGGCATCCCAGGTTCAGGAGTAAGTTGCCATCTGCCCCTGTGAACTTCTTCAGAAGATTGCCTGCAAAAACAGATTTGATGTTGTGATCTGATATTTCTATCATGAATTTTAATTTGTTTGTGTAATTTTGTTTGATGTTTTGTTGATTTTGATGGGTGTAGTTTATGAATTTTGTTAATGTGTATGTGATTATACTTTATGTACTCATTGCTTTGTGTGGGGTGGGGAGTTACATGTATGTAAGGTTTTGATTTTGTTATATATGTAAGGTCATGGGAATGGCTATAGTTAGTTTAATATGTCATGAGAAATCATGTACTTTATGAGTATCTTTTCATCGCATCTCATGTTGTCGAGAAAATCTTTCATCTAGACACCACACGTTCGGACAACCAACCACCGGGCGTCATGTCGCCATGCACCTCATTGGCGGGCGACGTGGAGGTCGGTGGTTGGTCGTTCGGACGTACTGCCGTCTAGATGGAATATTTTTTCCAAGTTGTCGGCGTGGTTTGGGATACTATCGTTGACATATTGCTCATCCGATTATGAGATAAAAGGAAGACCCTTACCCTATTAATCACCCATGACATGAAAATTAGGGGCAATTAGGAGAAACTTTCTTTGGGTAAATGGAAATATTTGTATCATGTCGTCACGTCCGGACACCGGCAACGATCCAGTCATACGAAATGCATGATGGTGTGGCCGGTTCATCGTCGCTGTCTAAACGTGCGGTTTAGTTCATGTAATAATTTTCCTTATAGTTAGAGTTGAATTGTCATCATTTTTGGATTCTTCACTCAATCCAACAATTAATACCTAAACCAACGAAAAATCTTATCGTGTTCATCTTTTTCACAAGCCACAAAGGTTCCAAGTAAGCCTATTAAAGTCAAGGGGCTTTTACATGCATACCACACAATTTTTATATATTTGCATATCTAACACATAAAATTTTATATTTACATGCATAACACTCAAATGCTTAATATCACATAAAATGTGATACACTTTTTCATGCATATGTTCATGATGACACCAATGTGTTATAAATGTAAATATCAAATTATAAGTGTTAAATATATAAATACATAAGAATTGTGTGGTATGTATATAAATTTTCCTAAAATTAATCATCATTATCATGCTTTAAATAAGATATGTGGAGCATATAAAACACTTAACAAATCATACAAACTCAATAAATACTGCGAGATTCTTTTTCAAAGAACAAGAAGAAAACTTAATTTTTAAAAATGTTCTAATTTGATATCTAATACTATTTGAAATAGGGTTTAATATATTTTTTTAATATTTAATAGATAATTAAAATGTAAGAAAAACTACAAATTTTCTTCGAAAAATGTATATATATATATATATTAATGATTAGTAGTATTTCGAGCCAAAACGAGTCGAACACGAACGAGCAAAAATTTGTCGTATTGTTCGTGTTCGGCTCGTTAACTTAGCGAACGAGCCGAACATAAGCTTCTTAACGAGCCGAACACGAGTTGTTCGTGAACAACGAGCCGTTTTGACAGCCCCGGTGAATGCCATTTGTATCAAGGCTGAACTCAAAATTGAAAATCTTCTTATAACCAAACTGCTAGCAATTCAAATTCCACCCCTATAAAAATCATATTTTCAATTTAAACCTTACAAGAATGAGAAAACAACTTCTCTCTCTCTCTCTAGCACCCTAACACATTTATAATTTATACCAACGCAAGTGCTAGAATTCACTCATTTCCTATATATTTACATATCCAACACCAAATCCTTAATTTTTTTTACATTCATGCCACCAAAATCTTTCATATAACAACCAAAATGCCATCTTTTTAACCGTAAAAAGGTAAAAAGCACTTTTTCATGCATAGATACGATGACATGCATGTAAAAATTGAAGTTTTAGGTGTTAAATTATGTAAATATATAGAAATTGAGCGGTATGCATGTAAATCTCCCTAGAATGAATTGTATACCACCAAGTTAAGCAAGCTTCAAAATGCTACAACAACTCATTTTATTGATCTGTAAAAACATAATTTCCTCACCATTGCTGTAGCAGCAGTTATACATACTAACCCTCCCTGCTGTTTTCTCCATTGTTGGATTCACTTTAAGCTTAGCTCTCCAACAAATCTACACTCTCCCCATTGGAGAAAACGGGGGATCAAGGAGGAAAGACGGAGGAGGGCTTTGCTCAACTTTCCTTTTCTCTTTTCTTTCCTCCTCTGCTGCAGTTTCAATAATATGCCTCATTTTTTCTTCAAGAATGAGCTCGAGGGAATTAGGACAAAGCGTATGGTTGTTACAGTCTTCACCGATGGCCGAAGAAGGTTCGGAGGTGTGAAGAATGGAGATGCAGATTGAAAATGCCTGTAATGCTGATAACTGTGCGTGGAAATCGACAGCGTACTGTCCCTTCCCAGTGGCTGTAATGGTGAGAGCAGGAACCTTCTCTTTTTTACCCTGTAGAGGATGTGAAGGTGATTACTGACTAGAAGAAAAGTGAAATGTATGATATTTTAGTGATGAGGGGCATTTACATTTATTAATGTCATGAAGTATGGAGTCAAACATCAACTGAGAATTTAAGATTAGGTTATAGGTAATGATGTAGATCAAAGATAAATTTGGGAACAAAAAATTTTTATTCTTCTTATGTTAAATAGTCAAATAAATAGTGAAGGGAAGGAACTAGAGTAAGTTGTCCCAATTGGCTCTCAAACTAATATAATATTCATGGATTGCATCTTATTTTGTTGGAACATAGAAAAAAGAAGGATGAAAAGTGTAATGAAGTCATAAATCTTCTCGTTTGAGTCTTCGAAAACAATGATTAAGTTAATTGAAGGTTCAAGGCTAATGAATAGTCGGAAAAAAAAAAAAGAGTACTAAGGTGTTTGTCATTTGAAAATTTTCATGGTATGAGTGCTATGTGGAGGAAAAGCATTAATATGATGGCTTTTATTGTGAGAGTAGACGAGGAAATAAAAAAATCCTTGACTATAAGAACAAATGGAACCTATTAAAGTGATATAAGTTCTTACGGGGAAGTAGGAGTTTAAAATCATAAGACTAGTCGTATAACATCGTGAAGGAGAAAGAGAGATTTAACTCAACCAATTTAGAGGTAGATCACAAGTAGCAAACATACATAACAAGCAAGCGAGAGTCGGCGAGGGTGATGGTCCGCTTTAATAGATAGCAACTAGCACATGCAGGCATTGAGAGGTATCATTATGGCCCCATATATGAACTATAATGCGAGATTTGACACGTGCATAACACAAAATATCTTAATCATCAATAATTCCCAACAATTTATTAATAAGAAAATGAGTACAATAGTTTAGATTCCACTCAACTAAACATAGACAATATCTCCAAATATAAATGATTTTCTTATTATGATATTGCTCTGCATTTAACACAAAATATTATTTCATCTATGGAAAAAAAATCTGATAACAATGACTACACCTTTATAGACAATGGGACATCTATAAATCATCACCAAAGTCACTATATTTAGCAATTGTATTCAACATAATATTTGTTTAAAACTCTGGAAAAAATCAATTGGGGAAAAGGTTTGTGCCTGAATTGATGTCATACCTTAACGAAAAGAACCGTCGGTTGTTGAGTTCCTACCCTCAAACTCACATTATCATTATCACCATTATCAAACACAACAATTGGGCAGCCCATGTCCCAACCACCACAATCACATCCTCCACCAAATCTCCATCTATCTAGTAGCGACGAGGGTCCAAGTTCCTCCCTTTTAGGAAGCCCGTGTCTCCCACTTGGTGTAATCGCCTTCACATATGGAGAGCTTGAATGGCCGCGAATGGCAACTCTTGTCCGATCTCTGGCTTGCATATTTTTTAAGTCTTCTTGCATAGTAAGTGGAAATTGAGTAACAATGGCAGCAATTTCATGGTTTGGTTGCAACTCAGCTGGTGCCCAGGGGTACGAAGTCGAAGGGTCGGAATCAAGCTCACCGGAATAATGATTCAAGTCTGATGAAAAATGAGATCTTTCTGTTACAATGCTGTTTTTCGCTTGAGCAATGTCATACAAGGTGAACTCTGTTACTACAGAGTTATCGACTGAACCGTCTTCACTCACCTCGGAGCACAAATAACGAGAAACCTGCATCTGACCAACCATAAGAGATGGCTTAAGATGCCTGTTCTTCTTTCCATGATTGATGATATTACTCTTCACTTTACAACAATGGAAGGTATAAACCCAATTAAACACATTTTCAGTTTTCCATGTCTTTGCACAAAGAACATATTCAGGATCTTTAACAGAGAATTGATAGGATGAGTCACCATGATTAAATTCCCATTTAAGAAAAGCATGCAAGTGAACGGGTGAAGTCGCTGTATTGATTAGCTTGTTTTTAGCACTAAAAATGGTGTTGATCTCTTCAGGACTGCTGCCGGCCGGAGCGACGTCTGAGTATGAAATGCTGATCTTAGAGCGCTCCTCTGGAAGATCTCGAAATGACAACTCGAGAAATTCTGTATTTGACTTCGGAAGCAACCGAATGTTATCAATGGATGGAGAAGTACCCCAAGGGGTGGATTCCATGAGTTCAAAGGATGTAAAAGCACCATAGTTAAGGCAAGGTTCAGAATTCTTTCCTCCACCTATTACCTCTATCGCTGTCCTGATTTCCTTAGAGCCTAAATGCATCGAACTCCGCTTTACCATCCCTCCACCTCTTACCACTTTATCTCTATCTTCTGCACTTGAAGATTGATATGCAACCCTTTCTCGAGTTTTTTTCATACTGGAGTGCAATGAAAGTACAATTTTAGATCTTGGACCAACTTCAAAACTATTTTGACTCTCCAATGTGATACTTGGCGCCATGGATGAACTGAGCTGTTATCAACCGTGGGCTGTTCATTTACCTGCTATTACTGCTTCAACAGAAAAGCAGTTCAGATTAGAGACTATGGTGGGCATGCTTTCCATGATGACTAATAACTAAAAATAAGAGGAAAGAGAAACAAAGATAACAAATGTCAAATGTGTCTATTCTACAGGTAAAATGCAATTTCAGCAGTACCCTGTCTAGGTTAAGAAAATTGTGCAGATTTTGATACAAAGCAAATCAAGGCAACATAAATTGCATATTTTTTAATCAATTTCAGATTCATTTTTGTGTTCACAGAGACGAAGAAAAAAAAATCCACCTTTCTTTGCGGAATTAAAAGAGAACATCATAGTTATCATTCTGAAACATAGATAACACTTGAAAAAAATGGCCATTAGAATTACAAATTAAATGTGCAAGTAGTAACACGAATGTGAGATCAGACAGTTCTTGATAAGCATATTAAAGTTGAAATGGCCATTAAAGTAAATAAAAGAAAACCCCTTCATCATTCATCAGCATATTTGTAAGGCATAAATACATGAATATTGGTCTTTCAAACTTTATGCCATTGGCCAGTGAAACACTAAATTTATCAAAATAAGTTATGGCATGTTACATTCCATTTTCGTACTTTTGAATTTAGTTAAATGTTGTGATTGAACTCTCGTTCATAATATAAACTAGATAGATTGTTTATAATCATAATTGAATACAACAACGACGACAACAACAAGCTTATCCCAGTAAGTGGGGTTAGCTACATGAATCCTTTTTCTCCATTGTGTTCTATTGAGTGTCATTTTTTCATTTAATTCTAATAAATTAAGATCATTATCTTATTTTAAATAAAAAATCATATTCTTTCCCTAGTTCGATAATGACGATCGGTAAATATATTGCACTATTTCCTTTGCATTGCCATGTCTTAGAAAAGTGATTAACACACACCAATTTATACACTTATAACTCATCCAATTGACACATATTTTATAATACAATCTTTGGTGACTAAATGGGTGAAAGAGGAAAATCAGTTCGCAGAAAATGTGATATCTTTTTGATAGATAAATGCAACAACAGCTGTTGTTCATATATATACTAGAAAAAAAGTGTTAAAATGGTCCACTGACTCTTTTTAGCGAGTCATTTTAGTCACGGAGTTTATTAAATGCTAATTTAGTCTCCAAACTCTTTTAATAAGATCTAAAATAGTCCTCTTTGGGGCCTATTTTATCCTATATTAAAAAAGTCTAAGTACTAATTTGATACTTTTATAAACTCTAGGACTAAAATGACCTCATATAAATAGTTACGGGGCTATTTTACACTTTACTCTATCGACTATTAATTATTTTGTACTTATCATGAATGAAGATGAATCTAAAAACTATTTTAAATGAAAATTTGAAGTTAGGTGGCTTTTGTATATGTTGGATGGCGATTGTAATGAATATGTATATCTTACAAAGGATTTAAGAAAACAACTTAAATTAGAATTGTGAGTACAATTCACCATTTTTCCATCATGGTCGTCTGCTCCAGCCTTGCTACTCCGACCCCCCCATTAACCATAGATAACCAAGGAACTACTTCAAAGCTATCAAGCAATACTCTTTAAGTTGTACCAAACACTTAAAAGCATTATGCTTACAGAGATGGAATTTATCTAATCTCTCAGAAAAGAATTCATGTAGCCGACCCCACGTAGTGGGATTAAGGCTTTGTTGTTGTTGTTGTTGTCTCAGAAAAGAAAAAGTCCATTTATCCTAAAATAAGAAAACAGAATAGACCCCAGCACACAAAAATCACTTTCCCCAAACAAATTAGATATCTCCTTTTGGGGCTGTTTGGTAGGGCTTTATTAGGATTTAGGCATGGATTTAAGGTAAATCCAACCAAACATAAAAAAATTAAAATTAAATCCAATGCTCCGTTAAATCAAAATTTATCTAGTTCCGTCTCTTTTACGCCGAAATCTGGATTTACTAAATCAAATTGCTGAACAGATTAAGATTTGTAAATTAAAACCAAGAAGTCATTTTATTTTACTTCAAATAAAATGTCATTTTCTTAACACCAGAAAGACAAGTCCAACAAATCCAGGGATCCCAAAGTAGAAAGCTCTATTTTTTTTAACTCAAACAAACAGAATAATCTGTAAAATGACCAAACATTTGAACAAGAAAGAGCAAATTCAAGATGAACATTAACTTAACAATTATTAAAAAAAAAAGGGCAAAAAAAGGCAGTGCAAAAAACTAACACGAATTAGCTGATTCAAGAACATGATCAAATATGCTTCATTAGGGCACAAATTAACGCCATTACCAGTCAAAATTTTACTCACAATGCACAAGAAATCCCTCCCCAAACCTATCTCACAATGGAGATTCAGCAGATCCTTCAAAACTCCCCCTCAACCTTCAACATTTCTACAGGTAAACAACCGAGAGGAAAGTGAACTCGCCCAGAATTTACAAATCCAAGATCCAAAAAGCTAAAAAGACGATAAATTTATAACCAAAACCGCATTAATGCTCGCATCAAGATCCTCTAATCCCTCCCAGAAGGTACTAATGGCGAATGTTAAGAAGAAAACAAAGCAAGATGGCGAAATCAGTAAACCAAAACCTAAACCAAAACTCGTCGCCTCGATCTGCTTCAGAAATGAACACCAGTTTCTTCAGAAGCTTGACCTGAGTGATAGAGAAGGTTACCTTCGATCTCAGACTGTGGAAGAAAGTTCACTGAAATGGTGGAAGAAGAGACAGGAAAGCTTCGGCGCCTAATGCGCCAATCTTTTGTCTGCCACTGCTGCTACACAGTGGTCGGGCCAGTGGAGGTTACAGGAAGCCACGGGTCTAATGATGCTGGCCTGGTGACTGATCTCCATTGCTATAAAAAATATGAAATTTATCATTTTTAAATGATTTTTTCTTCAATTTCTTTAAAAATTGCTCTTTTTTTGGTTAACGATGCATATTTCAGGGGAATTGAAGGAAGGAATAAACGCCTGTTAGATTTGGAGAATAGAAGCCTTTATGATCTTTGACATATCATGGTAATTAATAATGTGCGAGAAAAGATCTAGTATTTATTGCTCATTTAATTCTGAAATCTTCTTGCGTTCAGCAAATATCAGGACATTCACGTGGAATATTGATTTTTTGAGAAATTTTGTGGAGGTATAAATGTAAACGAAAAAAAAAAAGCATTTTTGTCGTGCAATTTCCATGTGGGGAATGCGCATTCTGGTGGTTATGAAAGAAATCTATGAGCGTTGAAGTAAATGGCAAGGAAAGGGCTGTCTTTTATTTATTTACTATTATTAGTGTTTATTCAAGAGGAATTTAAGCACTTTGAATCTGCTGGAAAGTGAAAGCTCTACAACTAGAAGAGCAAAATTAAAGCCACACCCTAACTATTAACCATTCATTTCTAATCTAATTGTCATTAAGACTCAACTTCTAGAAAAAAAATCATTCCAAGTAATAAAAATGACAGCTTTAAATCCTAAATGATCTTAAATCTCATTTCTCTAGATGGATTTGAGATTTAGAGAAGTTAAAACACTTGAAGTGAGGTGGGAGGAAGGAACAGAAAGATGAGGGTTAGTTGAGTAGGAGCAAGAGTGGAAAGGAGATTTATGTGGGAGTGTCAAAAGATTTTTATACATCACAATCCTGTCATCTCGTCATTTTCGTCCTTGCTAGCTCCAATCATGGCTTTATTGCAAGGGGTTTGGAAGAGGAAGGCAAGCAATAGTTTTTAGCAAAATTGGTTTAGGAACAATCAAGGCAGACTAGATTTTGGAGCAGGACGGAGAAAAGATGAAAGTATGTTTTGTGATTTAGTATAATTTTTAAGTTAAATTTAGTAAGTTTGATTAATATTCAATGAATAAATTATCAAATTAATTATAATTACATAAAATTATTTATTACTATTTTATTATTAATTAAAAAAGTAAATTATATATTAAAATTAATTAAATATACAAACTATTAATTAATTGTTACTTAATCTAATAAATAACTAATCAACTATTAATTAATGAATAAGAATAATTCTCCATAAATACTTAGTTTAATAATTTTTCATAAATATTTATTTAATTTAGTAAATAGTTAATTATCTATCAAAACAATTAGAAAAAAAATCAAATTTAATTTATATTTCATCTAATTAACTTAAATCCTAAAATAAGTTGTCAAACAGTTTCATATGATATAACAAATTCAACATTTGTAATACCAAAAAATTTCAAGATTTAAACCTTTCTGAATTTACTAAACTTGTTTTTATAAGACCTTTCAAATCATATTAACATTTTTTTAAAAAAATTTTCTTAAGCTGTGTTTTAAATATTATATTATTACTCATATATTTTAAACAAACTCTATGAAAATCATATTTAAAATTACTTTCCTAAACTTATAAGAATATCAAAGCAATTAAGTTTGAGGTGCTAATCAATTGCTAGCTTAATAGTTCATAATAATATTTTTAATCAAAGCTTTTCATACATATGAGACTATTAGCAAGCAACAATCACAATTAGATATATATTATTTGGTTAACTCTAGCAATTAATTAAGTTTAGAAGCCATGAACAAACTTATATTTGATTATAAAAATCTAATGAAGTTAATGGAATCATAACTTTTTAAAATAGCACTATAGTTTGCAACTTTTTTATAGATGTTAATACTGGTTTTAAATTATGAAGAAAATGATAGAGAGTATTTTCAAATCAATAATTTGTTCCCCCATTAGAAATTTTTTTTTGGTTCCACCCTCATGATAGATGATTATGTTGTATAAAAAGTTATATAATACAAACAACTCAAAGAATTGAGATTTATAAGAGCCACACGAACTTCTATAAGTTTATATCTAGTAAGATGAACAATGTAAGGATGGATGAATCATAGAATGATCGGACAATGCCACAGTGATGCTCCTAGTAAGAAATGGTTAGGGGTGAGCTTTTCAATTGTTGAGATGGTTGATGTAGCCCATCCACTTGAGAAAGTATAAGTAAGCGAGAGATAGTATATGGCACTATGTAACTAAAAAATAATAATGTAAAATAGATTTTGATACAATAAGAACGATTGACTGACAATTAAGTAGTTAATCATACTTTAAAGTTATTTATGAGTGAGCATTTTTTCAAATTTTTGTAATATGTAGCATCAAGATCTATTTATATATTTTATGGGAATATTATGATCATCTTAAATGTATCTATCTTATTTGCATCAATAGCAAATGGTCAAATCACACCCCCCAAATTGAAAAGTTAGTGAGATTGACTCTATGGATCAAATTAGGCTAAGGCTAGTCAAGTATTGACAACAAGTGTTGATTGAAAAATATCATTTATCACCAAACATGCAAAATATCTCATTTTAATATTTTCATTGTCATAAATTCTAATTGAGTTAACAATGTTGGCTAAATTGACAAGAATAATTTTGAATAAATCATTAAATAAATTCAGGATAAGTAAAAAATGTTGATGATTAGTCATTATTCTGTATGAAAATATGTCTTATTAAGAAAAAAGTTGTACTATATACACCCTGCAAAGTAGATATTGTAAGTCATACAAATTATGTGACAATTGGTAAACAATAGAGTGACTGCACACAATCACACAATGCTTTTATTAAGGAGAGGTTAGCAATTAATCTGGCATCATCTTAATCATTGCATGGAGTGGCAATAGGTTGCCACTACCCTAATGTAATGCTGGGCTGTTGCATTAAGAGACTTGAAGGCCAAAATGTAGAATGAATCCAAAAATACTAGGAATTATCAATTAAAATTTATGATATTGATTGCAAAATTATGTCAATTGATTCTCTGCAGAGAAACAAGCCAGCCTGGACTTAGCCTAGATGATCCGTCCTGAACGACCGACTTGGGCTGGACAACCTAGCTTAGCCGACCGACCCAGAGAGATGACGATTGACCCAACCTGAATAACCCGACCTGGACGACTGACCCAATCTGGATATCCAACCAAGTTTAGCTGACCAAGCTGATTTCATCGACCCGAAGCTAGCAAAGCTTAGATGACCGAGCTAGAAGGTAACCAGACGATAAACTCATTCATGAAAAAATATATGAAATACCATATTACAAACCCTTTTAAAGTGGGGGCAAAATCATGATATCATTACTGTACCCTCTTTTTCTTTAAATAGAGGAATCATTTTATGAATAAGACATGATTAATTGTTATTCATCACTGTTCTCTCTCTCTCTCTCTCTCTCTCTCTCCCCTTTATTTTATTTTTATAAATTTAACTAGCTCGTGAACCAAATTCAGTCTCAATTAAACAAAGTAAAACTTGCGCTAGAGTTACTCTAGTTTCACTCAGTTATTCACAATTAAGTAAACTAACTGTAAGCCAACGTTGAACTAATTTGATATAGTTATTTCAGCGGTTTCACTTAAGGTGTCAAAATTTGACTTTGACAAAAAAATTTAAGATTTGGGTTGACCGAAAATATTTTGGAGTCGGATTCAAGTTAAGATCCCAAATATGTTAACTTTTTTTGTCAGCTTCAGGTTGATGTGATAACCCGAGCTGAACCTAATTCAAATCTCACTTGAATAGTTGTTATGCATATGCTAAATTGGCTATGTGGAGGAGTTCGTGTGAGTTAAGGTGGATGTGGGTTGGGTATGGGTCATTCTTTCTGACTATTTAATATTCAAGTCAAGTTCACCTCAAATAGTTTGTAGCCATCCCATTTAATTTTTAAAACTTCATTATTTAATTTTTTTATTATTATTTGTTCGATTTTAATTTTCATTTAATCAAACAAACCAAAAAACTGAAACCTTCAAAACTAAATGATAAATTCATGAAATTAAAATAATTTTATATATTTAATAATTTCACAATTACTTTTGGAAGTTGAGCTTTAAAGATATTTAAATTAAAAATTAATAATTAGTGTGCTTTGAATTTAAGAGTTCTAATTGAAGAATAGACTACCAAAATAGAAAAAAAAAATAATAGTAACAAATAAATTTTGTGTGTTTATCTTTTAATTTAAATTATCTAATTATATTTTAAGAATATGAAATGTAACTTGCTATTAACTAAAGAAAAAAATATTAGCTCCGGACGAGCTGCGTTAGAATTATGCGTAGATTTTGGTTTTTTCGATAGTACTGGTGGTATTTATGGTATCGCGACAATAATATCACCAGTCGTATGATACGTCAATTTTTTTCTCTCTAAATACATCTTTTTCATATTTATTTTAAGTTGCATATTACAAAAAAAAAAAAAGGAATTTGAAGTTTAAGCATGAGATATGAGATTTTATTTGTAAAATTCCTCTGAGGATTGAATTGAGTTGGAAATGCTAGAATTCATTCCTAGAAGTTCTATGCAACATTAGCATGTCTACTTCATTTTTCTTTGATTAAGTATATCAATCAGAAAGACTCGTAGTTTGCAAACAACTTGCGTGCGGCTTGCTACTTTAGATGAACTCAAATACACTTATTTTGAGCTTAATAAACAAATCGTAAGCGAACAAGTTTTTGCTAGATCGTGTCTCACTTCTTTTTGAACTCAAATACTTATTCATGTCTCTTTGATTAAGTCTATCAATCCGAAAGGCACGTACTTTGCAAGCAAATCGGTTGGATTCAAATTTTTAATAAGTTGAACGAAAATAAATAAATAAATTTGAATCCAATCGACACAAATAGGCGATCCAAAAACTATTTCGAACAGATAAATTTTCAAAAGGGTCAGACACAACCCTCTCAAGCTCGACTCATTTACACCCTTATCTTCAGTTTGTCAAACACAAAATTGACTTTCTCCCATACGCCCGACCTACATGCCCCTATAGGCTGAATCTCTTTCATTAAACCATCTCCTTCATGTCTACTTTTCAATCTTCTATTAATTCTATCAGTATACTTTAATACAAATATACATAGTTTTTTCATCAAATTTCTCTTGCTGAAAGGAATGGCTGAGTCAAGCTTCAACCAAGCTCACCTGACGAAGTGGTTGTATCAGTTCTACTTCCCAATTCGTTCTTCTCATCTTTCTCGAACGAACAACTCAGTCCACCTATTCTTTATTGATCAATCTTCATAAACAATCAATTTTAGCCATAAGACCTCCATTTGTGCAATCAAAGCCATCTTAAATGGACTATTGCCCATTCAACCAATATCATTAAAATTTTGTCCGCTATTGCATGAATTGGCAAATGTCCATTTAGCCTTCATCACCCAACTAATCTATGAGCACTTATAAATTATCAACAAGCCATTCTAATTGTGCTTAATTTTGCTAATCTAATGTTAATCATAATTTGACTTGGTCAATTAAGTATATTACTTTTCATCAACATTTATACTCTACATTGATGAAATCATTAATATAACTAAAGATTAAATCCATATGATTATAGAAATTAAGCATAAAGTTTGTGCTTATATTTATAGTGCTTTCATTTTGATTTATTTGAGTTTTACAATATTTAAAATACAAAGCAAAATAAATATGATTTTAATAAATATTGAACATAAACCAAATTAATCAGCTTACATAATTTATTTCCATTTTTTACACATTTTATTTTATTTTATTAATTTTTTTTGCACTTGTTATTTTGTTCTCTGTAAACTTAAAAGAAGTTCTAACTCTTTTATTATATAAACAATTCTCAATATTGTTATATTTGAAAATCAATATTTTCATGTAATTAATTTTAGAGGGAATTACATGCATGTCATACAAATGTTATGTATTAATATATCTAGATTCTAAACTTTAATATATACTTAAACAACACTTGAATTTTTGACATCACATATAAAATACTACCAATTTGCCATCACAAATTTTTGTTATTTGGAATGAGTCTCGAGATATTTTTTAGCACGAAATATTCTTATTAAAGCTAAAAATCGTCTAATCTTTAAGTTCAACAAGCTTATAGTCAAACTAATCGTCTCAATAAGAAGAAACCAATGATGCTAAAAATGGTCCAATCCGAGCCCAATAAAGCACATATAAAGCCATTGAACCAATTTGGAGGCATTGGGCTGTTAATTAGAGAGGGTCAAATGAACTCCAAATTTAATATACCTCTGTGCAGATTAATCATCTTGATGAGAGGAATCCAACGAATCGGAGATCACTGAATTTTAAGGTCATTAAGGTTCTAAAATCATTAAAAAATCATTATATAATCAACAAGAATTAATGTAAAATGTTTGATTAAGTGGTCATGAGAGTTATTGACCGAATGATCAAAATGTCTCTTCACTAGAGCTTATAGATAGACCCATCTCTTCACTTAAGGGGGTGAGGAGAATGATTGAAATTTTAGTACTAATGTTTAGACTTAAGACCCAATGCTAAATTCCTGCCACGGTAGCTGCCGACCACCCTAGTCACCAAACACCAGTCGTCGGTCGTCATTCACACCACCGTCAGCCCACTTGCTTATCGTTGTTGCCTATATTTGTTATGCAACAATGTATCCTCAAGTAATGTGTAACTAATCATATTGAAAACGATACAATGAGATATCATGAATACGATGTAATGAAGTATCTCAAATATGGTCCAACATATAATGTTATATTACGAATTTGACAATAACTCACAACGACAACTACTTATGATCGCCATATTCAGAATACGACTTTCACCAGACTGGTGAAATTTTCTATAAGTCCTATATAGATAAGTGTTGTGTATTGCATAAATTAACAAGACCCTTGAGAAGGGTTGTAGCCACCAATAAGTGTAGCTTGTCACTATAGCCTACGTGACTAAATGTTTTCATTACAGTCTTCTGTTATAGCCTATGTGGCTAGGTGGCACTCTTGCAGCGACCCACTAGGACCTATGTGGTCAATTATGACTAAAGCTTCACACTACAACCTACATGACTAATTATTATTATTACAACCTTCCATTATAGTCTCTTCGGCCAAATGCATGCTAGCAAAAACCTATTATGACATGTGTGGCTAGTTACTATTGTATCTTTCCATTACGGCTTATGTGATCAAATGCTATCATTGTAGCCTCTCACTAATACCTCTGTGGACAACTTCTATTATAAAAACTTTTTATTATGATTTATGTGATCAACTGTTGTCATTACAACCTTCCAATTTGGCTTATGTAGTTAATTGTTGTCATTGTAACATTACACTGTGATTTATGTGGTTAACTGATGTCATTGCAGCCTTCCATTATGGTAACCTCTCAAGTCAACTGACGGTACTACAACAATTAACCATGACTTATGTGACCAACTACAACCCATCTAGTTTACTATTACTACGACTTCCAACCATGACCTTTGTGGCTAACTAATGCTATAACAACCACCAACTCTTGTCTTTGTGGCAAACTTCTGCCTTTATAGCAATCAACTTCGGCCTTTACGACTCACAATTGTTATTTTCACCAAAGGCTACATTTGTCGTAGCTCAATTATGATTATTAAACTCGAATGACTATCGTAAACCTGCGATTATCAACATTGTAATTTCATATTCTCAAATTCAAGAGAAGAGTGAACATATATACTAATGATCTCATAGTAGATTACTTTAACTATGTTAGACCATGTGTTTTTTTTATCTTTTTCTATGGTTTTTTCACTTAAGAAAATGGTTCTCTTCCTACTACTTTTCTTTTATTTATGTGTGCTGGATTTTCATGTAATGCTATGACATAAAATTATTACCTTACCACCACAAGTACTAATATTAATTTGTTGAAAATCAAATACACTTTTTCATGTGTATGTTCTAATGCAATCAAAATGCTAAAGTGCTCTATAAATAACTATAAAAATTTTAATTATTTTATATGTTAGTATATAAGAATTACGCGACATTTATTTAAATCCTCCTTAAATTAAAATATTCATACACACATACATACATATATATATCTATGTATATGTGTGCGCCCGAGTTTTTGATATCAGCATCAATAAAAGTTGTTTTTTCAAGCTTATAAAATACATTATAATATTTTGAAGTTTATTCCTTATATCTTTATTTGAACTATTTCTAAAATTATACATTAACAACGGTCTTCTATAAGGAAAAAATGACACAACAGTTTCACAGCTGAACTATCCAAACAGACTGTAACTATTTCTCCTCGTAGCAGCCTCATGTGAAGCTGCTTCTCTAACAACAGCTTTACTACTACTTCTTCAGAAACAAGCAGCTAATCCAAACAAATCAAAATTTGTTTTTGTTTATTGAAAATGTCTCTTAATTAGTCTTCCACTCTGCAATTAGAATTTGATGATAAGTTGTCACATTTGAAGTTACAGTTTGAAGTAATTCATCAATCACATGCAGCCAATTACTATGAAGCATTCAAATTTCAGAATGCTTTTCGTTACATTTTATGAGTTGATAATCATTAAAGGCGATGTCTTTTTGGCCTGCATGAGTTGTAAGCTTCCAATACTTTGATTCTTTCAATATCAATAAAGCTTTTATTATTTCTATTTTTCATAAAATATTCTCTAAATTTAAATGATAATCAATTTTTTTTTTGTAAATTATAAAGTTAATACTCAACTACTTTCATTTATTTTAATAACATAAAAAATTAGCAGGATAACAAAACTTATTTTTGAATGTTACATCTCAATGTTTTGATCATATACAACACCGGCCACAAATGTATGAATTTGGAAAAATATTACATCAGGAGTCCTGATATAGAACTATATTATGACTTCAATGAAATTGTGTCACGTCACGTGACAGACCTACTAGATAAAAAAAATCAATATTTTAATGTATGATCTGCCACATCTGGACATATAACACAATTTCGTTGAAGTTCTGATGTATTTTTGCATCAGGACTCCTGATATAATATTTTTTCATGAATTTGGGACTTCATTTTAAAGTCTTAGGGCCTGTTTGGGGCAGCTTATTTGGTGCAGTGATGTTTTGAAAACGCACCTGACATGTTTGAGTAAACTGCATTTTGGCAGCTTATGCATTTTCAAAACGCAAAAAACAACTTTTTCAGACCGTACCTATCTAGGTGCGGTGAGAGCTTATTGGAAACGGTCCGACTTTTCCAAAAAAATAAAAATTTGTAATAGTCACCGCGCCTAGCTTATCAGCAGATTATTCAATAAGCTACAACTTCCCCAAACATACCCTTAATTTTAGAAATTAAGAAAATCAATAATTTACAAAAAAAAAAAATCTATCTTTTTTGCTTCTTACAAAGTATTTATATGATATATATACATATATGCACTAATCTCCAATCAACCACACAACACACAATTGTCATGTAAATATGTAGCATGTTGCAATATTATAAATACTTTTGTAAAAATAAATTATGAAAGGATGCATTCTATAAGTTTTAACTTCCCATCTTCCACCATGATTTGAGACTAATTTCTAATTATCTTCAAGAAAAAGAGTTTTAGTACTCTTAAATTTACTCTGAAATAAGTTAGTACAAAAACTAATTAATTATTCAAACAAATTAAGAAATTTTGACCCTGTCAATTTGGCTTAGAATGGGTCCATTTGGAAGCCTCAGAAATGCTCAAATCCCTCATAACAGTGCTGAAATCAATGTCTATATATATCTCAAAGAGATGCCTTAATGAAACATAGAAGGGCAGAAGACATCTGCTCTCCTCCACCATTGTTGTCTGCTCTCTAGCTTAAGCCCGGCATGGCCGCCTCCACCTCCCAAGTCTTCTTCTCCGTCCTCCTTGCCTTCTCCCTCTTCATCTCCGGCGTCCTGGGTAACGTCTGCTTAACAAAAATATATTACGTTCAGACATCTGTTTGCTTAGACAATGGACGTGAGCATAGGTCGCACCACACTACTGGCACAGCGGTGTAGTGCGATCCATGTCATCGTCTAGACATACATCGTCTTACTCCAACCTTATGTCTCTCGTATAATCTTTGAAATATAATAAATTTATATGTTTATTAATGTGACATAACTCTCTTGTATTGGAAAATGAAATCAATTTTTTTTTTGTAAATTATAAAGTTAATACTCAACTACTTTCATTTATTTTAATAACATAAAAAATTAGAAGGATAACAAAACTTATTTTTGAATGTTACGTCTCAATGTTTTGATCATATACAACACCGGCCACAAATGTATGAATTTGGAAAAATATTACATCAGGAGTCCTGATATAGAACTATATTATGACT
>NEWO01000024.1:2505601-2522508 GCA_003013225.1 Phalaenopsis aphrodite | reverse complement strand
TGTTTCTGAATGCAGGAGGAATCACGTGCGAGAAACTGGACTGCAGCACGTGCGCCTTCGCCGTATCATCGTCCGGCTCACGTTGCGTGCTGGAGAAGCACGTGCGAGAAAGGGGAGGGGAGGAGTCCTCGTGCCGCAACTCCGGCGTGGTGGCCGCCGGGTTCGCCGGCTGGGTGGAGACTGATGAGTGCTTGGCAGCGTGCGGGTTGAACCGGGAGACGTTCGGCATATCGTCCGATTTATTGCTGGACCAGCAGTTCATGAACCGGCTCTGCTCGCCGGAGTGCTACCAGGGTTGCCCTAACGTGGTTGACCTGTACTACAACCTTGCCGCCGGCGAAGGTATTAATTTTATTGGAATGTCATAAAAATCTCTTTTTTTTTTTGGAAAAAATTATTAGTTCTAGAGTCCAATGAATCATCTCTATGTGGGGCTGACAAGAAAAGAAAAACTCGTTTTCTTGTGATTTGGTCTGGTAACACATGAGAATATTTCTCCCATGTTATTTATTTAGATGTTATTGTGGTGTATTATTTTATGATTATAACACCAGGAATATTCACATAAAACAATAATACATGAATATCACCACAATAACACGTAAATAACGCGGAATAACACTCCGAGAATATTCTCTTGTATTAAAACAAAATTTTTTTATTTTTCTGTCACATCCACGTGACGTGATTTTATTGGACTCCAGACATATCTCTACGTCTAGAGTTCTTAATATGGATTTAATGATTATTTAAAGAATATTTTGGGAAATGACATGAAAATATGGTGAATGTAAATATCAAATTTTAGGTGTTAGTTATGTAAATGGAAAAAAGTTGTGTGGTGTGTATGTAAATTTCCCAACTTTTTTTAAATTAATCCTTAATCTCTATTATTAATATGCTTTATTTTTTGTAGGTTCTTTCCTTCCTAGCCAGTGCGCAGTGCTGAAGAGTACACGCCGGGAAATAGCCGAGACAGAAAACTCCGGCAAGTCCGAGGCAGCTTATACGCCGGAGGCGGCGCCGGTGGGCTACGGAAGGAAGCTGATAGCTTCTGGTTATTACGGCGGCGACAGCGCACCGCCACCAGAGTCGGCGGCCACCGGAAGGAAGCTGACAGATTATGGTTATTATTACGGCAGCGACAGCGCACCGCCGCCGGAGGCAGGAAGGAAGCTGATCGATTATGGTTATTATTACGGCGGAGACAGCGTGGAGCCAGGGAGGAAGCTGACAGATTATGGTTATTATTACGGTGGCGACAGCGCCACGCCGCAGGAGCCAGGAAGGAAGCTGATCGATCATGGTTATTACGGCAGCGACAGCGCGGAGCCGGGGAGGAAGCTGATAGATTATGGTTATTATTATGGCGGCGACGGGGCACCGCCGCCGGAGCCGGAGAGGAGGCTGGAGGAGTATGGATATGGGAATGCACAGCCTCCACTTTGAGTTTAGTTCTAAAGGGCAATATTTATGGGGGAATAAATCTGGATTTATATAGGGTATAGCTATAATTTAGTATTTATATTGCTTTTATATGTATTTTTTTTTCCCTTACAGCAAATATTATTTATGTTGGCAAATATGGAATTTGATTTCATGGAATAAGTTTGAGAGGATTTGAATTTGGTTGCTGAAATAATTCAGACTTATGTTCTTTCTTTTGAGTAAATTAAATCTCTTATCTGTGTTGATTAACCACTTCACCAGAAACCCCTGTTTACTTACTGAGGTAGGGGGTAAAATATATGAAATTGTATGTTTATCCTTACTTTAATAGGAGTATTATAAGATATTTTAAGAATTTAAAGTATATGTAGGCCTTCGATTTTGTTGACCTATGACTCGATTAGTTGAAATCAATCGGTCTTGATTTAACAAGACATGTTTGTCTACATGTGTTGAATCGGGGTGGTCAGTTGGCACTTGATGGTTTTCAGGTTGGCAAGAATTGACAATCCACTTGGTTTTGTTGGTCGGCTATTCTAGCTTGTTGCTGATTATTTATCTTCAGACAATAAATTTCTTTGAACATAACAAGACTAGACTATCGGGCAGATAGTGTATCATTGTGATCTGATAGGTAGCTCAATACTCTTTAAGGAGAATATGCTTTGGGATGCTCTAAGATTATGCTATGGTTAGTTCTCAACCCCGGATAAGGATCTTATGGGCGTACATGAGATAGCGCGCGATGCTGAATTCTTCCCTTAAGTCGGGTTATGACTAAATGAAGATTGATGTATCTGCTCGATTAGATAGAATTTCGTTTTTGGTTCATAAAGACTTCACTCGGTTGGCCTTCAACTCCAGTTTAGGATGCTTACAAGGTCGCCGATGGATGTGGTTGTGAAGGCGATGGTGATCAATGAGATACTAAGAAATTAGAATTATTATGAGGAGTCAAAGGGGTTTATGAAGGAGATGAAGTTGCACACCAGAGGAAGGGGAAGCCATTGGTTAGTTGGGAGCTGATGCTCAAAAAGTAGAGCTCCCAGCTCCAACGGATACGTTGATTCTTATGACCCCATGAAAAAAAATTTAGGAAATTGGCTAGCTTCATTCTTAAAGTCATTAAACCGGTAGGCTCCAGGTTTATTGATGTTGTTGTCAATAAATCTGATCTTTCAGATTCATCTTTCTTAATTTCGTCATTTCTATGCTCTCTGTGGGATGCCATATTGCAAATGGGATAGTAAAATAATCTTGGGGCCTAGCCCGGACAAAGGAATCCAATATGTAATTGTAAGCATATATGTCCACTCTTCTTCTAAATAATAATAATAAAAACATAAAATTATAAAGCTGATATTCACATATGTATTATAGTAGTTAGGTATAATAGCTATTGTTGGGCGGCAACAAACATGATTCTTGGCTATAATAGTAATAGTTGGCCAAAAAAGATGTAGTCGGTGGCTGCATTATCAAAATTTGTTCATAAAGGTCATAGTTGAAAGTTATAATAGTAACAGTAGGTCACATAAATAGGAGTTGAAAGCTGTAATGATAGTAGTTAGACACAAAAGTCATAGTCGGTGGCTGTAAGAGCAACGATCATCCATTAATATCGTAGTTAGAAACTTCAACTGTAGTAATCGATCATAAAAGTCATAATTAGTGTCTAGAACTTTTCTCTCAGGATGAATGGGGGTTTCAATTTTACACCAACCAATTATTCTATTTTTCTTTATACATCGTGAGGAAAAGTAGAGGTGTTTGAAATAACTACCGTATTCTGGTTATGATAGTCGTATGCAGTAGTTGCCGGTGTTTGATAGCCAGCGACAGTAGGTGATGATGATCGTTAGTAGTCGACAATGGTATGCAACAACAGAGACTGAAATCTATCATCAGGTCTTTCAATATGTTACAACCGTATTTGAGATATGATGTTTGCAAAAAAGAATCGTCAGTGGCCAGAGTTCGCGGTAGCAGACGGCGATGACCGATCTTGGTCAACGGGTAGTTGTTAACGGTGATTGGTGGTTGCTAAGGCTATAAGTTTTTGCTATGTCTTCAATACATTACAATCATATTTGAGATACAATTTTTATAAGAAAGGGTCACCAATGGCTTGAAGTTAGTTGTGATAGGCGGTGAAATCATGCGGCGGTCGACGGTGGCCGAAGGCCGATAGTTAGCAACTATAAAGGCCAAAGTTATCGGTGGGTCTTCCGTCCATAACGAGCTCTATATTTCCACTTCTTGTCCTGTCCCCTCTTCCAAGTGAAGAGAGGAAGTCTATTTACAGGCTTTTGGAGAGAGCCATTTTGGTCATTTGGCCCGTAACTTTCATAAACATTTGATTGGATGGTCCATACTGACCCCCTTAATCCTATTTTAATGAATTGAGTGTCATAATGACCTCCAAATTGAGTGATATTATGCTTGTTGTATTCCACTCTTCGAGACACTCGACTTAACCATACATATATTAAATTTAGAGTTCATTTGATCATTTCTAACAGCTTAATATGACTGGTTGGCCCAAGATTTAAGTTTACATTATAAACCGACAAATGAACGAAACATCGGCAGTTGGCTAAATAAACATTACTTAAAAAGTACAAGATAAATATATTTGTTAATTATAAACCATATATGCATTAATTAAATAATAACTTTAAGCATTATAAAAAGACAATTATTTTTTAATTCTAAAAAGAAAATTGAAAAAAAACGCATAGAGCCAGCAATTAAACCTGCCGAATCAGTCAGATTAACTGCTCCAAATTTCAGGACTCACATAATCTTAATTAATATCAGAGATAATATTAACTAATTAATTAATTACAAATTTATAGCCAACAGTACTCCAAAATTGAAGATTTCTTCCAAACGGTAAATTTCTAATTATAACATTTATTATTAGTTTTTTTTTTAAATTACAAAAGATAAATTATAAAATTTATGATAATTTTCGCTGCTGGTCAATATATTTATTATGAAAATAAGACCGCAATAAGATAAAACAATTTCTAGTCTCAGCTAAGGGTGTAGGTGAACTGGTTGTGTTCGGCTCGTTTATATTTCAAGCTAAAAAAGTGTGTTCGTGTTCAGCTCATTTGCTTAGCGAGCCGAACACGAGTTGTTTACGAACAAAGAGTTGACGTAACTATAAGATGTTAATGATTGTGGCAAGATTTAAAACATCATATGAATTTAATTTAATAATTTTTATTCTATTTTCTTAATTAAAATTTTTAATTGATTATAAATTTTTGTAGCCTAGTTGTAAATTAATTGTTTTAAAAAATGCTACTCATTATATAAATCAGTATTAGTAGTATTTTGAGCCAAAACGAGCGGAACACGAACGAACAAATATTTGTTCGTGTTGCCCGTGTTGTTCACGAACAACGAGCCATTTTGACAGCCCTAGTCTCGACTAATACTGATTTAAATGTTATATTATAATATAATGAAACATCTTTTCTCAATTTTTATAGAAATTTATTTGTAATTCAGGTATTACAAAAAGATTCCTGCATAGCACACAATTCTCATATATTTACATATCTCACAACTAAAGTTTCATCTTTATGGACATAGTGCTCAAAATTTTAATATTGTGTAAAAAAAAATAGCATATATTTACATATCTTACTATGATTTAGCACCACACCGCAGCTAAAAAGCTACGCCAAACGAGTTGTTAGGGTGTGTTTTGGGCAGCTTGTGTGTTTTAGGATAAACAACTTATCTTGAAACGAGTTTGGACTGAACCGACAAAATGATCAGTTCTTGGTTGAACCGTTCGAACGAACCGGTCCGTTCTGACTTTTTTAAATCACGAGTTTTATTACTGAAATCGGCTTGCCTCTAAACAAAAATACTAAATTAAAAAAAATAATTCCTGAAATATATAAAAAAAAAAGTAAAATTAAAATATTATTTTTTGTTGTATACTCTCAAATTAATTTATTAGACCAAGAAACAAGACAAAGTAGTGAACAAATAATACAGAACCAAACAATGTAACCTGCTTAGAACATTGATATTACAAAATACACCATATTTTTTAGTGGAGAACTTACAAATTTATCCCTCCTTTACCAATAACTCGCTGGAGTGATCTCTTTATCATCCCCGGAGAAGTAACAGTTGAGCTCATAATCTGCATCATTTTTTCAAAAATTACATAATTACCATCATTAGCATCAGATATAAATAGAGAGCATTTACATAAATAGCACACAATTCTAATGTATTTACATATCTCATACCTAAACTTTCGTGCAATGCATGGCGCTCCGAGCTTCAACATCACATCAAAAATAGCACTATTATCACTTTTTAAAAGTGAAATACATATTTGCATGTGTTATGTAAATATGAAAATTTAGGAGTGAGTTATGTAAGAGAATGAGAATTGTGCGCTATGTATTTACGGCCATACGACAAACGTGTGTGTGTGTGTGCATTTAAAAAGAATGACAGGAGGCTATAATACATGCCCCCAGCCACCCTCATGTGCCTAACTACTCGATCCCACACTGCAAGACAGATGCACTCAGACGGGATTGAATATGTGACCCCAGAAAACTTACGCTAAGATGCACTACCAAAGAATCACGATGAGCAAAGCGCGCGCACACAAGCACACAATATATATATATATATATATATATATATATATATATATATATATGAAAAAAATTGAAGCTTAGGTGTTGGAGATGTAAATACATGGGAATTAAGAGATAAGTCTGTAAATGTTCCTAAATGTAATTATTACAAACCTTGGCTCTCAATGCAATTACAGTAGTAGGATCAGGCGTGGATGACCGAACTGAGTGAGGATCTAAACGGAGGTTGCACAAGGCTTCAATGATGTCTAGAAGCAGGAAATCTCTCCATGGACAGTGAAGCTCTATGAGCACTTCTCTGTCGATCATGGTGACATTTATATCAAAAAGTCCATTATTTGATAAGATTAAGTTTAGCTGAGCATCTGAATCATCCATCTCACAAGCTTTTCTCTTATTTGAAGAAGACTTCTGGGAAATTATGAACTCATTGTTGCCATAATTGTCGGAGGTTCTCTCAGTGATATCTGGGTGCTTCCTTGGTTCTCTCATGTCGGTGTCCATCTCCTCCCTGCAAAATTCCAGCTCTTCTACTCTTTTCTCGAGATCTTTAAGATACTCGATCGTGTCGGCAAGCACCGAGGCTTTGTCAACCTGATGAAATTCACAAGAATTTAGAGAGGTTAGCTTAAATATAAAAAGGGAAATTTACATACTATATTTACAAATAGAAGTATATGGAATTTTTCGCTTATAAACTCGAGCCTATCTGCCGAAGTGGATAAACCAAGCCTACACATCGTAGTAGCTGAAATGAGTCTACTTGCTAAAGTGATTATATTAATTTTCCTCAAATGGACAATATAGCACATCTATGCGATGGACGTTATTGAAGGAGGTCATCATGATTAGTAAGGATTCAAGTCAATCCATTATTAAAGATGTTGTCTAACACTTGAGACTCAATCATTTCATCTAGGCACAAAGGATGGGTGTCGTACCGACAACAAGCGACACTCAAATTAAAATCTTTTCATCAAGACACCAAAGAAGAGCATCGTAAAGTACAAGATGTACTACAACAATTGTGTTATTACATTTCTCCATTGTATATAAAAGGGAAGGAAAAAGGAGAGAAAGGGGGTTCCAGATCTCTTTCCATCTCTTCCTCTCTTTTCTTTCTCCTCTGAAATATTGTCACTTAGTGAAATTTTGAAGAGCCGAATTTATCCATCATATCGGAGATAAAGAATTTAATACATTTCCAAAGGTTCCCTCTCAAGACTCTCATCCATCTCTCTCTCATTCTTTTTGTACGATACAAAGTCTTTATCAAGTTGTATGCACTCACGAACAAAGATTGAACACATACATACCGCCCAATTCCTATGTATCTACATATGTAACACCAAAACTTTACTCTTTACATTTATACTACCCAAATCTTTCATATCACAAAAAATACCATCATTTTAACTTTTAAAAAGTGAAACACACCTTTTCATGGATAAGTCAAATGGTGTGTATGTAAAAACTGAAGTTATATGTGCTGGATGTGTAAATACATAGGAATTGACTGGTATGTATATAAATCTTCCATATCAAAAGATCATATTATATTTCGGACAAGTAGAACAACTTATTACATATATAACAAATGCTGTACTAATTAAACAAACCAAGCCAAGATTCATCACTCATGTAAGACCAAATACATGCTTGACTATAAATAGACATATGCTGTTAACTCTTTGATATGATGAATTGAAGAATTCTATAGCTTAAAGCTTATTCTGAATATCTCAGAAATTATTTTGTCACAACTAACTTTAAGGAAAATTAGAGATCATTTTTATTTTTTGCTTTTATTGTGCTTTGTTTATCTTTTAATCTGAAATAAAATATATTTGGTATATGCTCAAAACACCTAAAAATCGCTTTAAGCCTTTTAAAAAATAAGTTGATTTATTCGTTAAAAAAATAAGAACACATAATAAACACACTAAAATTTCTCCCTAATAAAGCTCCTCCTTTTACAGTAAAAAATTATAAAACACAGATCTACACATACCTTGCTGATAGAAGGAACCAGTGATCTGAGGGTGACAAACTTTTCATTCAGCTTCTCCCTCCTCCTCCTCTCTGATAAAACATGATTAGAGTTAGCATCATCTGACTCTGATTTAAAAGCTTTATTCCTGGGCATATTCTCTTCATGAGACTTCACCCACTCACCCCCATTAATCCAGTTCCTACCAAACAAAATCTTCTTCAACATTCTCTGAGGAAATCTTATAAATATTTTTGAACTTTTTGAACCTTCTTCCCAAACCCTAAAGCTTGAATCAATATGCCTATTCTGAAAAGGAAACCCAGGTGATGATCTTCCCTGTTCCAAGTCCCCCAATATGGCAGAAAGCGTGCTGAAATAATGAGATCCATCTTCCTCAATTCCCAACGAACCAAGTTTCGAATGATTATCCTCTCGGGAATGGTTAAAAACATAACCTTTCAGTCGCTCTCCCTTGGGAGAACAAGGGATATTTTGAGGTGATACACATTCGCTTAAGTTCAGAGAACTATTCAGGCCGTTGCTAAACTCATCAGCCATTAAATGTCTTATGTGAACTTGTGATGGCTCATCAGGAACGTTGGAGCGGTGTTCAGGAATGCCGATTATCTCCTTATAGTGGATTAGGTCGCTATTTATATCGGGAGCATATGAATCGACGGAGAACGGAAAGAGATGGGAATCATCCTCCATGATTAAAGCAGGATTCTCCGACATTATCGTGTCTTGAACTTCATGATTGGAGATCAAACAAACATTGTCGTCCTCCTCCTTTCGTTCTAATGGCGAACTGGACGTAGAATGCTCAGAGAAACCAGGGAGTTGTAACTCCCAGAAAGAACTGGTTATGTTGAGTAAAAAACCAGGTTCTTCCATGACCTTGAGAATACAAAGAGTTAAGAAAGATGGGAAAGGAAGGGGATGATAGTAGAGTAGATTTATCAAGCTACAGTGCAAAAGATTTTACCAGCTCAGTTGTTCCAAGCTCTAGAACACCATCCATGAAGGGAAGGCACACAACAGTCTGAAATTGAGAAGCATAAATGATAGGCAACATTGATTACAGTGATAAATGAGCCGACGTGAACTATTAGCACAAGAACATTTACATACATACCACCAAATGCCTATGTATTTACATATCTAACTCTTAAAACTTTACTTCTGACAATTATATCACTCAAATCATTCATAACACATCAGAAATACCACCATTGAACTTTTAAAAAGTGAAATACACCCTTTCATATATAGGGAAGGTGGCATGTGTGTAAAAATTGAATTTTGAGAGTTAGATATGTAAATACATAAGAATTGAGTGGTATATATCTTATAATTATGATAAAAAGGAATTAATAGGCTAAAATTACTATGTAGCATAAAGGAAAGTGCTTCTCATGATAAAAGGCCAAAAAAGAACCTAATTTATTGAAAGGAATCCAGCCATACCTGAATAGATGCACTCTGTAGCAACAAGAATTGAAATCCATTTTAGCAACCGATCCATATGAAATTCAAGAAAAAAATAATAATCAGCTTTTTTGGGATCATGATAAACCAAAGAAAGAGTGAGAGACACATGAAACAAGGATCTAACCTTTGCTAAAAGTGAGCGACAAAAACAACTGTTCTCTGCAAAGTGTGCATTGTTCAACCAGATAGGCTCATTAAGTTCATAAGCCTTACCTGGTAAGCTGGAAACCATTATATATGTTAATGATAAATTTAATGAAGTAGATAACTGAAGATAATAACTTATACATAATATTTACATATCTCACACCTAAACTTTCATATTTATATATATAGCACTTCGGTGTTTTAAACCTGTGCATTAAAAGGTGCACTTCACTTTTATGTTAAAGATTTGTGTGCTATGCATGTAAATATGAAAGTTTAGGTGTGAGATATGTAAATACATAAGAATTGTGTGATATGAATGTAAATGCCCCTTTTTTCCCTGAAAACATTATCCCATCATCCTTCAAAGCAATTACCATATAATCACTTGATTATTGAAACACATCTAGCTATTTGATCAAAATATCATGTCAACATCATCAATATCATTAGTCTTTCCAAATTATTTGGGGTCGATTTATGAATCCTCGTTTGTCCTTAGTTCATACAAAATAAGGAATCAAACATAATCTTTACATATCATTTTTGAAAAATTATATATATGACCTCATGTCTATCACATCTCCTTCCTGAACTTTCAAAACAGAATTCATCAACCCATAAAAACTATCTATATAGACTCTGCTTCATTTGATGAAAATGCTACAATCAACAGCAAATGAAAGTTTCAACTCATAGGACGTCCACATATTACAAATACATGACCAAGAGTAGATCAGCCACTACCCAAAACTTCATTAAAATTTGGCTCAACATACCCAATGACAAACCATAAGCGCACATAATTTGTGCCTTAAACCAATATCTATAAGTTCCTTGAATGTACCATAGTGACCATTTCACTGCCTTCCAATGCAAATATAACTACTCAAAACACTAAAAATAATAAAAAAACAATATCTGATCTAGAACAAATCATAGCATATATCAAAGGCCCAATGACACTAGCATGAGGAATAATTGTCAAATTTTAAATGTCTTCATCCGATTTCAGATAGCTTTAGCTGACTCCCAAAAGATAAACTAACTGCTTTCGAATCTATAATGAAAAATCTGTTTAAAATCTTTTAAAGATAACTTCTTATGACAAGAAGAGTTCCTTTTCTCCAAGTTTTCATTCCAAGAATTTTAAGATTTGTTTGAACTTTTGTATTTCAGATTTGTCTTTTCAAGCTAACAACATATCATCCATAAAAATCAATAAGTACATCGGATTTTCAAATTTTAAACCTTTGTACCACTGACAAGAAGACTGTTTTAACTCAGAAATAGATATTTTTTAAAGGCAAACCCACTCCTCCATATTTGGAACAATAAAACCTTATGATTGATCTCTCAAAATTCTCTCTTCTAGCTCACCATGCAAGGACATTATTTCAAAATCAAGCTGTTATACTTCCCAAAAGAAAAAAATTTATTAGACTCATCAATATCCATATTTTGTTGTATGCTTTACCACACGAAATAAGATATCAATGTAGTTCACACCATATTTCTAAGTGTATCCCTAGCTGCTAATCTAACTTTAGACATCGATACTACTCAAATATTTCATATCACATCAAAAGCATTACTATTTCAACTTTAAAAAAGTAAACGGAATCTTACAAACATAGCACCCAATTCTTATAAATTTACATATCTCGCACCCAAACTTTCATTTTTACTTCCTAAGCACCTTTACCCATGTATGAAAAGGTGGATTACAGAAATCCACCTTTTCATACATAGAGAGCTGTAAAAATTAGAGTTTGCGTGTCAGATATATAAACGCATAAGAACTGGGTGCTATGTATGTAAATTCCTAAAAGTAAAATACACCTTTCATACACAGGTAAGGTGCTCTTCATGTAAAAATCAAAGTCTATGAGTTGGGTATGTAAGAACATAAGAATTGATTGGTATATAAAATGATAGACAACGTAAAAAAAAATATACATAAAATAAGCAGCTGCCTCAATGATGTGGAAGAAAGCGTACTCTTGGCCGAAATTGAAGGTGAAGGACATGCAGACCAAATAGTACCATTCTTTATCTGTCAAATCTTCAGGAGATAATGAAGCACTAGGCCTAGTTTGCTGATTGCAGTCACCATTAAAAAGAGACTCATATAGCTCTCTCAATTGTTCGGTCCGCTGCAGACCAATTTCGTCCACTCTACATTCAGTTTGTTGAGTCGTCTTTCGAGTCTTTATGTCACCATTATAGTATCCATCATTCCACTCTAATGACCTGAGAACCACAAAAAAATGGGAAATTTACATACCTAGCACACATTTCTTATGTATGCATATATCTAGCTCACAGCTACACTTTCATATTTACATACATAGAACTTTGGTATCTCAAAGCTATGCATTAGAAAATGTATTTTACATTTAAAAAGTGGTAATAGTGTCATTTTTTATATGGTATTATAAATTTGAGTGTTGTGTGTTAATATGAAAGTTTAGGTGTAAGAAATGTAAATACATAAGAGTTTTGTGCTATATACGTAAATGAACCTAAATTAATATACAATGGAAACCACATAGTAGGCTGCAGAACAAACATCAGTAGGTAAAAGACAACATTTAGAGAGAGAGAGAGAGAAGAAAAAGATCATTTAATAAAACCATGTAATCATTTTCAGCACAAAGAGCTGCTGAAGAACTCTTTATTTCTAACATATTTCTCCGATTCTAAAAAAAGAGAAAGAAAGGGTTTATAAAAAGAAAAACTTTTGACAAAATCTTGAAAAGTATGACTAAAACTGTTACACCCGTAACAGGCAGAAAAAGACCGGTCCCGCCAAGATCAGTCAAACGCCACCCAGTCAGCCCGCTCTTTCAAAAGGCAGGCCGGTCCTCACAATTGAAGAGGCCGAGCAGCCTCTTGCCGCAGCAGAAGAGGGAGGGGAGTAGGTGGGGTCCACTAGGGCCCTAATCACATACTCAAGGAGAAGGAATTGAGGGAGTTGGGAGGGAAAGTTTGTAAGAAAAGTATTCAGATGTTATGAGGGGATTCTATTAAAGGGAGAAACCTAGAGTTTGATTTTTTTATGCACTATTTTGTGGCTGTTGTGTTATTCTTCTTTTGGTGTTGTTCCTCACGACGTCAAGGGTGTTGAAGAGCAAATCTACCTCTTGAAAGTAATCATCTTTGCATCTTGCATGTTTTTTCCATTGATTATTGTAAGAAAAACCCTTATTTGTGTTTTTCCACCAATTTATTACGATTTCGTTGTGGTTTGTTCGCTGATTTTGGTACCGAAGTGTATCAAATTGGTATCAGAGCCTAGATCTTGGTGGGATGATGACAAAGAAAGTTGATATGCTAGAGAGAGAGGTGGAGCAAATTCGATTCGGAAAGACAGAAATGTTTGGTACCATGGAGGATGGATTTTTTTTCTATTGAAAGTCAAATGAATAATAGATTTGAAGGCATAGAGAAAATGTGGGAGAAGATGAAAATGCTCATGAAGATGCAATCCAAGGTCATGTTGACTACTCCAACTGCAAACTCTAATCAAGGTATGATCAGGGAATCCTTAGTTAGGTCAAAGGGGAAGGAGATCAAGCGAGAAGAAAACGAAGAAGGCATCATCTATGTACAACATCCCCTAGGACTCCGAGAGGAGGGGGAGTGGAGACTGTTGATGGTGGGGCATGAGCCGAAAATTGGAAAAGGAATTATGGAAGTGGCACATAAGAGTATGACAGAGGAAGAAGGAAATCAGGAGTGGGAAATGCCTATGACCGCAGAAGGGAATTTCACCCTAGATACACGGGAAAAAATTATAGAGGGAGAGGGAGTTGGGGTGAAGATTCAAGGGTCAGAAAACTGGATGTCGATTTTTGAAGGGGATGATGCACATGAATGAGTATATCGTGTGGAGCGGTACTTTGCAATCCACTGGCTAACTGAGGAAGATAAAGTCATAGCAACGAGATTATGCTTGGAAGGGAAGGTTTTAGTGTGGTTCAAGTGGATGGAGGCGAGGTATCCAATGCACTCATGCGAGGAGTTTAAGGATTACTTGTTAGAGCATTTCCAAGCAATTTGGGAAGGAGACCTACACGAGCCATTCTAAGCTCTGACTTAAGAGGGGACAATTATGGAATACCGAGAGAAGTTCAAGCTCTTATCAGGTAGGTTGAGGGGAATTTTTGCATCAAGACTGCAATGAAACTTCTTGAAAGGCCTAAAACCCAACATAAGAGTAGTCATCCATCCCTTAAAACCGCGTGGATTAAGGGAAATGGTGGAGCTAGCGCAGATGGTGGAGAATAAGAAGCAGCTGAAGAACACTAGCAAAGGCGGCAACACCGGGGGATTCTACAATAGCGTCGTGACTGCCAAGACACCGAGGACCCAAATGGTGTCATTTCAGAAAGGGGCGCCGAAAGAGACGAGTACAGATGCAGAAATGCAGGACAAAAGAGCCAAATAATTATGTTACCGCTGTGACAAGAAATAAGCCCCAAGACACCGCTGCAAGGGGCACACCCTTTAAGTTATTTTAGTTCAAGAGGATACAAAGAGTGAGGAAACAAAGAGGAAGCAACAAAGGAGGAGAATTTGCATTTGGATGTGACGAATGTGTTCCTCAATTCGGTGGTGGGATTTACCTCGAATCACACCATAAAGGTGAGGGGATGGATCGGGGCACAGCTGGTTGTGGTGTTGGTGGATAGCGAGACCATCCATAACTTTATCTCAAATCAATTCGTGGATAAGCAAGGGTTGAAGCTAGTGGCTACAAGGAGCTTTGGCATCATGATGGGGACAGGGAAGGTGGAGAAGAGTCGAAGAATCTGCAAGGGGCTGGTTCTAACATTACATGACCTACAAGTGATGAAAGATTTTCTATTTTTGAATTTGGGTAACACAGATGTGATTTTGGGGATGAAATGACTACGAACATTGGAAGAGATGAAAATGGATTGGAAGTCCTTGACGATGGAGTTTTAGATGGCGGATAGGAAGGTGGTGCTAAAAGAAGATGCTAGCTTATGCAAAACCATGGTGTCGCTCAAAATCATGGCTAAATCGATTCGGGGAGCAGGACCGAGTTACTTTGTGGAGTTGCAGAGCATTGAGGAGGTTCGAGATTCAGAGCTGACAGAATTTTTAGAAGGGGTCCAATAGCTCCTAAAGCAGTTTACTGATGTTTTCTAGCAGCCAAGCGAGCTACCACCTTACAGGGACCACAAGCACGATATTACATTTAAGGAGAATGTTCCCCCCAACAGTGTCAGACCATATATGTACCGCCAGATTCAAAATGATGAGATAGAGAAGCCGATTCGAGAAATGCTGGAGGTGAGGATTATGAGTTCTAGTGTGAGCCTTCTTTCCAGTTTCGTCTTGTTTGTGAAGAAAAAAGATGGTGGTTGGAGATTTTATGTGGACTACCAGACTTTGAAGAAGAAAAAGGTGTTGGACAAGTTTCCTATTCATGTGATTGATGAGTTACTGGATGAGCTTTATTGGACAGTTATTTCTCAAAAATTGATCTGAATCAGGGTACCACCCTATCAGGATGAATCCGACGAATGTGCACAAGATAACATTCAGGAGACATGAAGGATATTATGAGTTCTTAGTGATGTTGTTTGGCCTCACCAACGCCCCAACGACATTTAAATCTCTTGTGGATATGGTTTTTCAGCCTTATCTACAGAAATTTGTCCTGATTTTTTTATGATATTCTGATCTATAGTGATACAGAGATCGCACGTAGGGAACCTGAGGACGGACTTAGAGACGTTGAGGAAGCACCAATTGTATGCCAACTTGAAGAATGTTCTTTTGCACAGCTGCTGGTAGAGTACCTAAGACATGTGACCAAAACAGGCGTAACAGTGGATCAGTCCAAGATTGAGGCTATGGTTGATTGGTCTTTACCAAGGAATTTGAAGGAGTTGAGAGGATTCCTAGGTCTCATCGTCTATTACCAGAAGTTCGTGACAGGATATGACACGATAACATGACCACCAATAAAGCAGTTGAAAAAAGACAATTTCAAATGACGAGAAGCAGCAACACAGGCCTTCGAACAGTTGAATTGCACTTCCAGATTTCAGTAAACCATTTGTTGTGGAGATGGATATGTCAAGATACGTATTAGGAGCAGTGCTCATTCAGGATCAGCGGCCAATGACCTACTTCAGGTAGGTTCTTACAGACAGAGCGAGGCTAAAGTTAGTATATGAGCGGGAATTGATTTCAACCAAGTCCGGTAAAATCCCTTTTCAATTCCTTCCAAATTTTTCACTTCTTCATTTGGTTCCGCTTGTTCTTCATTTGCAACCTGTCATATTCTCTGTCTGTACATTCCTTGAAATTTGTTATAATATTTTGCCACCCTTATTTATTGAAATGGGTCATTGACCTATTTCCCCGTTCAATCTCTTTAAGACAAAGATCGCAAAATATAATTTTCGTATTTTTTTCCCACAATACCAACCTCTTTAAGCTTACAATCCATGTTATTACTATAACAAAACAAAGTCATGAAACACAACAATAAAATCAATTAGAAAGTAGAATAAAGAAAAGTTTAGGTGTTAGATATCTAGGGAATACGACAGGTATTAAATAATATTTTACATAATAAATAATACTTCACATATAATGAGAATATCCCATTGCAGAACTTTAGATGAGTTTACCATGTCCAATTTTTTCTCTTTATATAAACTAAATTAAACGTAACCTGCATCTGCATAAGCCAACGTAATATAAATAGAGATAGATTCCATAACATCAAAGTAACTTTCACATTGTAGAAAGAGGCTGTAAACTATTCGAAACCATCAACTAGCCACACAAGACGATCCAAACTAAACTTGTAAGGACTCGAAAAATTCAGTATGGGAAATAATCTAAGCTTGGGAGAGTAGATTTGTTGAGCAACAAGTGTAATACAGCAATCTCACCATTTTGAGATGACAAAAGGATTTTTTATTGCAAGATGAAAGTGAATCTAATAAACTATGTCCGACGCAAGACTTGCTCAATAATTACTCAACATTTAATTAAATAAAAATCAAAATTACTTGGCTTCAACTCAAAGAAAGCTTTCTCAAAATTCATTCGATGGCAAAAAGATTTCTGATCATACGATGAAAGTGAATATATTAAACTATGTCCAACATTCAAAACTTGCTCAATAATTA
>NEWO01000024.1:2485381-2502401 GCA_003013225.1 Phalaenopsis aphrodite | reverse complement strand
ATGTCATGATTTTTTCAACAAGTTTTACGCTGGCTGTCGACTACCTAACGCAACCCTCCACTTTTCGCATCCGGGCTTGGGACCGGCAACGGCAGTGTTAAGAGCAAAGAACATATGATTCAGGAAAATTTAGAACATAGGATTCCTGAAGCTCCAAAAGCTGCAACTATGGCTAATCTATAACTACAGAATAATATCAACAACAACAGCTCGTAGCCTGAATTATCCAAATAAGCCAAACTAGAGTGGAAGCAAACCATGAACATAATACAGGAGAAAAAAATTGCGTTCTCATAAGGACATTATAACAAATATGATCCAAATTAACTGAAATTAAAATTATAAAATACAAAAAAAGAAAAAATACCTAATAAACGCAGCTAATTTAACTTGCCCAAATCATTCATTTGCTCACAACTTCCAATGAGTAAAACTCATAAATCTCCTTCACAACTAACCAACTTAAAGTTTAACTCTAATGAAAATAGTATTTGACATTCATCGAGTAGATTAAGGCATAAATTTTACATCTACTGAAATGCAACCTAAGAATGATCACAAGCACGTTGTTGTGCCAGTGTATAAAATATCTCTAAAATCCGCCATCAATAGTAAACACTAAACCAATATAACATCATGAGCACTTGGACAATTAGATATGATGTAGGATGCAAATTCACTATGGGGGAAGAGAGAAATAAAACATTCTTCCTTTAACTTGAGTTACATATGTCGAACAACTGCTAAGAAGATGGGATTACCTGCCTCGTTGGTCCTGGTCGAGGAAGAAGAACGGACGCGGCGACACCAGGCAAGGCGAGATGGCGAGGGGCGGGAATCGAATCCTGGTCGAGGAAGAAGAACGAAAATAAGGGGAGAAGAGTGGGGAAGAAGAGCGGGGAAGAAGAACAGGCGCTGCGTGGTCGAGGAAGAAGAGCGGGGAAGAAGAACTCGACGAAGAAGAACGGGCACTACAGTCCTGGTCGAGGAAGAAGAGCGGGGAAGAAGAACGCGGGGAAGAAGAGCAAAGAAGAAGAACGGTTGGCGAGTCGCGGGATTCAAAGGAAGAAGAACGCGCGGGAGGGCGGAACGAGGGTTTTTTGCGAGGGGACAAAAAAAAGCCTTTTCTCACCATACGAAAGCTCTGTCGCGGGGTGGATACCGCTTTCGCTTTTCTTCCACTTTAGCTTCCTTCTGCCGCAACGCTACAAGCCAAACAATTTTTTTTCGCGATCTGGGGAGCGGCCCCAAACGGACAATCTCAAAATTTGGCAATGGTAGCTTGTTAAAATCCACAGACAGTTCATAAGATCAACAAAATATCATAAAAATTAAAATTTGAAGCTTTTAACCGTACAATTTAAGTTTCTAATTTAAAATCCCTTTGGTTTTCAACTATACTTAATCACTCAAAAACTTTTTTTTATTAATTTTTATTTGAGTCATGTTAAACTAAAGGACTTCCAGAATTCTCATGCACTTTTGTTTCAACTTCTGTTTCTTTTTCTTTATAAAATGAAGCTACATTTTCATATTTGGGATTACTACAAGCCGGTACGATGGCCTTCCTATCATATTATAATGAAAAAAGTTAATAAGTTAGGTACTGAAATACAGAATTCTGAGTACTGGATGTTAAACTTCTAAGATAATTTTTTATATATGCTTTAAAGTGAAGTTTAAAAAACCTTCTGCAGAAGATCCAACCTAAGAGAATGTCCTGACAATGGCTTAGCAAACCTCACATCGTAATCAATATTCCCATTTAGGAAATAAAGGGACATTTACATACATACCACCTAACTCCTATGCATTTAGATATCTAACACCTAAACTTTCTTTTTCTAAATCTTTCACATCACGTCAAAAATATCACCATTTTAACTTCTAAAAGGTGAAACAAACCTTCTCATGAATAGATAAGTCGCATCTATGAATTGAACTTTTGAAGTAAGGAATGTACATACATAAGAATTCAGTGGTAAATACATTCAATAAAGAACTACAACCAAACAAAAAATAATGACTCGGACGTTGATTTATTTAATTGAATCACAACAGATAAAAAAGTTAATTGACTGAACATTACATGTGATTACATCACAAAGGTTCTAAAACCAAAATATAAACTAAAAACACATACGATTAGAAAGTGAGACATTCAGTTTTCTTACCTTCCAACTCTGCTTGATTCAGACCAGAAGATGGCATAGATCCACTGAATTCTCTTAACACAAGCAGCAAGCTGCCTCAAGAAGTGATTTTGCTGCAGCTCTTGGCTCTGCATCTCCATCACCATTGCTCTGAATAATTTATCAACACAACTTTATTTCTGGTTCTTTTTATACTGCTGTTGATGTACCTTTTTAAAAAGAAACTAATATCAACCACAAAATATATAGACTCTGATAATTAAAAAAAAAAAAAAAACTGGGAAAAATATTGCATAATATACCCTGACGTAGAAGCAGATGATAATGGATTTAAATTTAAAAACATATATCTGTAAATGAGAATTTCTAGAATATTTTATAAGAAATTAAAATATATTTTGGTATTTATGAAAGACATTATTTCTTTTTCTCATTTTAGAAAGAGGAGGGTGTAATTTCATTAATTACAGAGATTAAACATATTACAAATGGGTCAAAAATAAACAAAAAAAGGGGAGGTTTTACACACCACCCAATCAAAACATTAACTATAATAATTTAACCACCCAAACTTTAAATATAACATTTTAACCACGGAAAACTTCAAATTTAACATTTTGAACCACCCAACACTTTCACTCAAAACATTCACTAGTGAGTAATGGAGAGTGACTGTAATGAAAAGGTGGTTGGTAAGTTGTAGAAATAGATTGAACTCAGGCTCACTCATACAAACTCGATCCAACTGCAATAAAACTAAAACTCAAACAAAGTTCAATCTACCTTTCAATTAGGACCTCCCAAAAAAAAAAAATTTTTTTTTCTCAACTGCATGATGTCAAGTCTCTCATTATTACGAATAAATTTTAATCAATTTAACCGAGACAGAACGTCGCCATCTCCACGCCTCCAACCTGGAATCAGAGAAAAAAGATGGAGATGTTTCAGGAACTAATTCAGGAGAGAGCCAAAAAGTGGCTGTCGCCCAACCCAATATAAGAAACCAAAGCAGACAAACACTAATTCTCTACTTAATTCCAAAATAAATTTAAACTTTACAGAAACAAACAATGGAATCAAAGCAAACTAGGTTTTGGTCCCATGAAGCACCGTAACCACAAAATCGCAGTTAAAAAACAAAAAGAAAAGACAAAATCATTTACCTTATTTCTTGATTGAAGTTAGAAGAGTTCTTCGATCTACCGGGAGAAGCTCATTAGGTCGCTCCGGCCCCCTCGGCATCACATCTACGCATCCAATCAACGTTTTCAATTCGAAGCAGAAGATCGATGGCTAAACAAAGCTAAAATCCATAATCTGTCAACCCCAGACGGTGGAATGAAACGGGACATTGGGGGAGAAGCAATTAAATTCCACGTGACAATGGCGCCGAAAACGGAGACCTGAGAAAAAAGTTTTCAGTGACTTGCCTCTTTCTGCAACTGCCCTCTGGAAAGTGGAATCAAATCAAAACGAAATGGTGATGAAACAAAAATGCCTTTTTTAAATTGAAAGGTGATGCCCGAAGATTTCCGCCAATATTAAAGAAGTACAACTGTTAGTTCAAGCAACAAGAATCAGCTTAAAATATAAAATATTATTTAAAGAAAAAAAATATATATTATGTACATCCCATGCATTGTGTTGTTTGTTCGTTTGTCCGAACGTAAGCTGCTTCCGAACTCACTCCGGACACAATATTTTCTCGCCTTTAATGGGTAAAGATTCAATATGAATCAAAGGTAAATGTCAGATCTTAAACTTGAAATTTCATAAATTCATAAAATTTATGTTTTTTCATGTTTGGCTAGATTTAATAAATCCAAGCTATAAATCTTATTAAAAGAGAGCTGCCAAACACCTTATGAAACAAAATTGCTCAATTATAATATATTTACATACAACGACAACAAAATTTTAATCCCACTACGTGCGGTCGGATGTGATACACCTAAAATATATCGTGTTTTTAGACACATTTTTATACATATTTTTTAGATATTGCGCTTTAATTGAAGGTATTTTTTTTTCTTTCAGGTACAAGTAAAAAAGTTAAAAATGATTAAAGGAGTGAAAAAGAATCAAATTTGGAGCAAAAAGGTGAAAAATGTGCTAAATTGTTTTTGGTATCTAAGCCCCAGATCTTAGGCGCTAGATCCGGCGCTTAAGCGCCGGTGAAACAAAGAAGGCCGCGCCTAAGCGCTAGAGAAAGTTATTTGACGGTTTTCTTCATTTGACTGAATTTTGAAGAGGTATTTGAGACACCTATTGACTTAAGATGATGGTTATGACAACTACGAATAAAAATATTATTAAAAGACTTATGAAAGTAGGCATCCTTTGGAGGATTCATCGAACCAAGGCACCTTTTGGAGATTTATAAAAGAAGAAAGTTGAGACATTTGAAAGAGATGCTTGAAAGTTCTGAAAAGAGTTCAAAGAAGAGGAATTCTAAGGAGTTTGGAGAGATTTTAAAGCACCGCAAAAATTTACTTTATAATTTTTGTTTTTAGTTTATTTTGAGTGTTGTAAAAGAGAAGAGATTCAAAGGAACTTCAAAAGTTTGGTGGAGAATTTGAGATAAGTTTTTATCTTTTGTTTTAAACTACTTTTGGTTTTAATTGAGACTTCTTGTTAGTTTGACAATGATTTTTACTTTTAAACTAAAGTGTATCTTTATTTTCTCCATAGATTCTGAGTAGTTTTCTTTATTTTTTTCCTTAAAATGATAAGTAATTAAAGTGTTAGATGAAAGTTATGGAGAGTATTGATCTTTAATGTTGGAAGAAGTTGTGATGATTTAAATCCATGAACTTCATTTACTTCTTGATTTAGCCTATCCAGATGTTAAAATTTGTTGTGAGAACATGTAAAAATCGGGATGGTATTGTCTCAGTTAACAATTGGAAAGAATCACATGAGGTTATATGAATGAGAATGCAATTCATATGATTTAGTGCAAATAAATAGGGAAATAATCATTGAATGTTGTAGAGTTAGAGAACTTTAAAGTGACAGATTAAAGCCCTCAACTTGGTTTGTTGTTTTAGGTTCTAATACAAGATGTTAGGCCCCAGGTGGAGGGTATCGAGAGAACTCTAGAGTGAGAGTTGGTATCTTCCCTGCCTAGCCGGTCTTCAGAACTATTCAAAATTTAAATTAGCAAACGTTCTTTATAGCATTTCTAGTAAGGATAAAGAATATAATTGCTCGTATTTGGCACAACACAAGTCGCATATTTCCACAAAATAATTCTTATACTTATTACTAATTCATGATAAGGAGAAAGATATTTTTCAAATTTAGTGATTTTCTTTTACATAAATTCAAGTTATCTTTTTAAATTGTTATTGTTCTGTCAAAATATCAAAAATACCAAAAAGATTTGAATTTTAATATTGCGAAAATATTTTAGTTTAAGTAATTGTCTTTTTAAATAGAAAGTTTGCTGCTCAATAGTGCATATTGTGTATTTCCCTATGGGTTTGATATTTAAGTCTTAATAAAAAAGTTCTATATTACTTGATAACGATATGTATACTTGTGTAGTATCCCAATATAAAATAAATTAAAGAGTTAAATTCTTATTTTTGTCAGAATCAAGTTTTTGGTTCTGTTGCAACGTAAAAAAACATAAGTGAAAAATATCAAAAACATTGTTATATTGTTGCATATAAGCAGTTTCAGGATCAAGTTTTTGGCGCCGTTATCGGGGAAGACAAAAAATAATTGATTTAAAAACAAAATTCTATTTTTAGAAAGTCTTATTTAAACTTTAACAATTATTGTATTTTATTTTGTGTTTTATTTTATTTTTATTTTTAGTTAGTGTATGCGTAGTTCATGTTTCAAAAGACTAGTGCTCTACGATTTTGAATTAGAAAGAACTATTAAGAAAATCTGAAAAACAAAAAAAAATCTTGAAAAATCTAAAAGAGTTATAGAAATGACAAACCAAAACAATCCAAATACTGAAATTCATCAAGAGTTTAGACCTTTAAAAGATTATCTCAAACCTTATATAGATGAACTTCATTGAAGTATTCAAAAACCTACTGTAGTGGCTAATTCATTTGAGTTTAAATCATTTATTATCCAAATGATATCAAATAATCAGTTTGGGGGATCACCAACTGAAGATCCAAATTTACATCTTGCCGATTTTCTAGAATTGTTCACTACATTTAAATACAATGATGTATCAGATGATGTCATAAGACTTAGGTTATTTGTTTTCTCATTGAGGGATAAAGCTAAAATCTGGTTGAATTCGTTAGCACCTGGATCTATCAAAACTTGGGGTGATTTAGAACAAAAATTCCTTGCTAAATATTTTTCACTATCGAAAACTGCGAAGTTTAGAAATGATATTACATATTTTAATCAGTTTGAAGGGGAATCTATTTATGAAGCATGAGAACGATTTAAAGAACTCTTAAGAAAGTGTCCACACCATGCTATACCAAATTGGTTAATAATTCAATTTTTTTTAGAATGGATTAGTTGGATCTCTTAGATCTATTATCGATGTCGCGCTGGTGGTTCGTTGATGTCAAAACCATTTCATGACTCTTATGCCTTAATTGAAGAAATGACTACCAATAATTTTCAATTGCCTTCTGAGAGGGTGAATCCAAAGAAAGTAGCTAATATTTATGAATCTGATGCATTTACTATGTTAGCAAATTAAGTTGCTGCAATTTTAAGGAAGTTAGACCAATTTGGAATGAATTTTTCTCAACCAAATTTCATGATTGAAGAGAATTCATTAGTTTATATGATAGATTCTCAAGCATCATTAGAAAATTTGAATGTCATAAATAACAAGCAGAATAACTCATATTCAAATTATTATAATCCAGGTTGGAAGAACAATCCTGACTTTAATTGTTATAACACTACGAGTGGTAATAATCAGCAATGGGGGAACATTCAAGTAAACCCATTGGGAAACTGGAACAACCAAGGGAATAATAATTATAGATCTACTTATCCTCTAGGTTTCAACACTAATACACAATTTAAGGAGAAGAAGTTGTTTATAGAAGAAGTGGTGTTAAAAATGGCAAATCAGTTACAAAGTCGATGAGCTACAATTAGAAATATTTAGAATCAACTTGGACAAATCACAAATTCATTAAGTAATAGATCCAAATGAACGCTTCCTAGTAATACTGAAACAAATCTGAAAGTCCAGAATAAAAAGTAAGTAAAAGTTGTTCAACTTAGAAGTGGAAGAGAGTTGGAAGGTAGGATTCAAAAAGAAACTGAAGTAGAGAATAAATTGAAGAATCAAAAGAGAACACTCCAAAAGATTCTGAAATACATGTATCTCCACTTAAAGTTAACTTAGAAAAACAATCACCTCCATTTCCTCAGAGACTACGTCAGCAGAAGTTAGATAAGCAATTTTCAAAATTTCTGGAGATTTTTAAGAAACTTACAATTAATATTCCATTTGTTGAAGCCTTAGAACAAATGCCAAGTTATGTAAACTTTATGAAGGATATTCTTAATAGAAAAAGAAAGTTTGAAGATAATGAGACTGTTGCACTTAGTGAGGAGTGTAGTACTATAATTCAGAAGAAGCTTCCTGGAAAGCTTAAAGATCTTGATAGCTTTACAATTCCATGTGCAATAGAAGACAAATTTTATGGGAAAGCTTTATGTGATTTAGCTGCAAGCATTAACCTTATGTCATTATCAATATTTAAAAGATTGAGATTAGGAGAAATAACCCCTACTACTGTAACTCTGCAGTTAGCAGATCTTTCAATAACATACCCTAAATGAGTTATAAAAGATGTCCTAGTGAAAGTTGATCAATTTATCTTTCCTGTCGATTTCATTGTGCTAGATATGGAGGAAGATAAAGAGATACCTATCATTTTGGGGAGACATTTTCAGCCACAGGAAGAGCAATGACAGATGTGAAAAAAGGGAAGTCAACAATGTGTATCAATGATCAAACTGTTACCTTTAACATTTCAAGATCAATGAAATATCCTGCAAAAGATAAAGACAATGAATGCTATAGAATGGATGTTATAAGATACCTGAGTAAATGTCATTTCAAAACTGCTTATGAAAAAAATGATTTGGAACACAAGTACTAAGAGGAATTAGATCAATGTGAAAATCTTTTTAAGGAGGATTCAAACTATGTTCGAGAAAGTTTTGAAATTCTGGACACTAGAAAAAGATAAATCATTTTGTCTATCAATTGAAAACCTCTAAAACTTGAGTTGAAGTTACTTCCTAATCACTTCAAATATGCCTTTTTAGGATATTTCTCTACTTTACCAATTATAATTTCCTCGAAGTTAACGATGGAAGAAGAAGATAGATTGATGAAAATATTGAAAAATTTTAAGAAAGCATTTGGATGGACAATTGCTAATGTTAAATGAATCGACCCTTCAATTTGTATACATAGAATTCATATGGAAGAGAACTGTAAACCCAAGGCTGATCCTTAAAGGAGATTGAATCTTGTTATGAAAGAAATTTTAAAGTGACTGGATGCTGGAATTATCTACCCTATTTCAGATAGTGCATGGGTTAGTCCAATTCATTGTGTTCCTAAGAAAGGAGGAATAATTGTGACTATAAATGAACATAATGAGCCAATACCTACTAGACAAGTTGCAGGGTGGTGAATATTCATTGATTATAGAAAATTAAATATTGCCACTAGGAAAGATCATTTTCCACTACCCTTGTTAGATCAAATGCTAGATAGACTAGCTGGGCATAAATAATTTTGTTTTTTGGATGGATATACTGGTTATCACAAAATACAAATAACTCTTGAGGATCAAGAAAAAACAACTTTTACTAGTCCGTATAACACTTTTGCTTTTAGAAGAATGTTCTTTTGTTTAAGTAATGCCTCTACTACATTTCAAAGATGTATAATGATAATTTTTTGTGATTTAATTGAAAAAAGAATTGAAGTATTTACGAATGATTTTTCAGTATTTGGAACTTCATTTGACTTATATTTAGAACATTTATCAAAAGTTCTTAAGCGCTGTGAAGAAAAAAATTTAATCCTTAATTGAAAAAAATGTCAATTTATGGTAGCTGGAGGAATTGTATTAGAACATAAAATATCAGAACATGATATGAAAATAGATCCTACTAAAATTCAAATGATTGCTAATTTACCTTATCCAACAAATGTAAGGGAAATTAGGAGTTTTTGAGGGCATGTTGGATTCTACATGTGATATATTAAAGACATTTCAAAAATTGCTAAGGCTTTATGCCATTTATTGGAGAAAGATACAATTTTTAATTTTAATGAAGAGTGCCTAAAAGCTTTTGAGCTATTAAAAGAAAAGTTAATCACTACACCAATTATAGTTTCACCAGATTTGGGAAAACCTTTTGAATTAATGTGTATTGCTAGTGATTATGCTATTAGAACTGTTTTAGGACAAAGATATGATAAATTTTCAAAGTAATTTACTATGCTAATAAAACTCTTAATGAAACTCTACAACAACTGAAAAAGAGTTATTAGCAATAGTATATGTCTTTGATAAATTTAGATCATATTTAATTGGAACTTACTATATTATGCATATAGATTATTCTACTATTAAGTACTTAATGAAAAAGAATGATGTTAAACCTAGACATATAAGATGAATTCTTCTTTTGCAAGAATTTGATTTTGAAATAGTAGATTGAAAAGGGATTGAAAATCAAATTACTGATCATTTGTCCAGGTTTGAATTAAAAAAAACCACTATATTTTGATAAAAAAAATTAATGAACATTTTTAAAATGAAAAATTATTCAATATTAATGAGTGGTGTGTTCCGTGGTATGCCGACATTGTGAACTTTCTTGTTAGTGTTAGTATACCCTATGGAATGACATACCAACATAAGAGAAAATTTATTTCTGAAATTAAGACTTATTTTTTGGATGACCCATTTTTATATAAATAAGGAAAGAATCTGATTATTCGGAGATGTGTACCATTAGAAGAAGCTTATGAAATTATCCAAAAATGTCATAATTCTGATTTTGGGGGACATTTTGGTGTTGATAAAACAACATATAAAATTCTGGATTCTATTGACCTACTATTTTTAGAGATGTTAATACTTATATCAAAACTTGTGGTAGATGTCAACGAGTAAGCAATATTTCTAGAAGAAGTGAGATGCCCCTCAATTATATACTAGAAGTTGAAATATTTGATGTTTGGGGATTAGATTTTATGGGACCATTTATACCATCTTTCGGGAGTTTATATATTTTGTTAGCAGTGGACTATGTATCCAAATAAATAGAAGCTGTTGCTTTACCTCGATGTGATGTTCAAAGTGTTGCAAAAAATTTTGAAAACGAACATATGTTGTAGATTTGGGATGCCGAGAGTTATCATAACTGATGGGGGAAGTCATTTCAGAAATGTCATAATGAAGAAGTTATTAAAGAAATATCATATAAACCATAAGATTGCTACTACTTATCGTCCTCAAATAAGTGGTTTGGCTGAATCATTCAATCGGGAAATTAAAAGAATTATGGAAAAATCTGTGAATCCAACAAAAATGGATTGGTCAGTCAAACTTGACTATGCTTTGTGGGTTTATAGGACTTCATATAGAACTCCTATAAGAATGTCCCCATATAGGCTAATATTTGGGAAAGCTTGTCACTTACCAGTTGAACTTGAGCATAAAAAATATTGGACAATTAAAGAGTTCAATTATAATCTGAAAGATGCTGGTGAGAAAAGATTATTGCAATTAAATGATCTTGAAGAGATAAGGAATGAATCTTATGAAAGTGCTAAGGTTTACAAAAAAGATGAAAATGTGGCATGATCAAAGGATTCTTACTAAAAATTTTCAGTCAGGGCAACAAGTTTTGCTATATAATGCAAGGTTAAGATTATTCCCAGACAAACTTAAGTCCAGGTGGATGGGCCCATTTGCTGTGATGAAAGTTTATCATTATGGAGTTGTGGATATTAAAGATCCTAAGACTCATAAAGTGTTTAAAGTGAATGTTCATAGACTGAAACCTTATTTTATAGGGGATCAGAATAGATTCAATATAACAATGATGTTGGGTCAACCATAATAAACACTGGTTACGTCGGGCTGACGACGTAAAACCAAGCACTTTGTAGGAGGCAACCCATAATTATCAGTGTGTTTTGTTTTGATTGTCGTTTGTGTGTGATTAATAAAGATTGGGGTGGTATTTTTGAGTTATTATGTGTTAGTATTGATTTTAAGACTTTATTTAGTAACCTAGATATGTTAGAATGAGAATTTGGACGTTAAGTTGACTGGTGCAAAAATGTGCACTGGTGCTTAAGCGCCAAGATTTGACGCTTAAGCGCGTCAGTTAAAAACCATGTGCGAAATTAATATTCTAGAAGCTTTAACTGCTAATTAGTTTGTAAAAACGTGTCAAGGTAGTTCTCAGATGTGCCTAGAAGTTATTTGAGGAATTTAGGCCTATAAATAAAAGGGTTTTCCCAGATCATTTTCAGCCATAAAAGTCTAAGTGAAAAAGAGATTTAGAGAAAATGTCTTCATGGGAGATGGATTTGAAGAAGAAGGAAGAGACTATAAGGAAAAGATTCATTAGTCAAAGTGCACAAGAGATGTATAACTGTTTCTTAAATGTTAGTATTGAAGGAATATCAGAAAAGATCAACAAAATTGAGACTACTATGGATTTACTTTAGACCAAGGTAATTGAGATTCATGCTCATCTTGAGCATATTGGATGACAATTGAAAATGCAATTTAGGCATACTAGTTTTATAGAGGAAGCAGATAAGGAGATGTTTCTTAAGAAAAAATAGATTGAAGAAGATAGTATCAGAGCTCGTCACCACGGTCCGTTTTATCAACTTTATATTCTGATTGCCCTAGGAGAGACTAATGAAAGACCGGAGTTTGTCCCAACAAATGAAGAATGAAATTAAGTTTTATGTTAGAGTTTGTTTGTTAGGAGTTGTTGTTTAATGTGTTATGTGTTAAGCATTAAATACTATTTTTTGGAGTTTATGTTTTTTAGGTGTTTGTGCTTAGAAGATTTTCTCATCCAAAACTATTTAGAGTGAGAATTAAGTGTTACATGTAGAATTAATATATGTGTTTGTTTGTGTGAAAATTAGTGTTATGTTTAGCCTCGAATTGAATTGAGTTATATGGAGAATTTTGAGAGAAATGAGAGTTGTAGGAGATAAAAATAGTCATTTAAGTGTTATGAAACCATTTAGGGGTGGTGTACTTAGGCAAATAGTGCATTTTACTTAAATTTAAAAATCTAAAAAATCGTGCAATGACATTTAAGCACCATATATCACGCTTAAGCGCGATGTAACCCGAGAGGCTGGCGCCTAAGCACCACTTATCCGCGCTTAAGCGCCGATTCACGAAAATCGGTTCGTGAATGGTTAAAAGTAAAAAATTAACCCAAAAATCACCATTTTTCACCCTCCCGTCACCTTCATCCTCTCGAAATCGCGATTTTGGAGAGCTAGGACACACTATTAACTGGAGATTTCTTGGTGGAATCAACAAAAAATTGTTATATCCGAATTTCTTAAGGTAAGAGCTTTACTTCTATGCAAAAATTTTAGATTTTCATTATGTATTTTGAGTACATTTGGAAAAATTCATTATTCATGATGAAAAATGAGGAAAAATCTATGGAAATTGCATAAGAAGTGTAGTTTAAGCATTCAGAAGTTTAGTTTGATTTTTGAAGTTATTTTTGGAATTTTATAAAATTTGTAGAATGACACCAAGAATGAAGAGGAGTAAAGGAAAAAAGCCCTTTTGATTCGAGCAAATTGTTTAGTTCGAAGGCTCAAGATAGGTACAGTGATGTGTTGCAATCACAAAAGCTCATTCAGGAGCGTTGTTTTAAGAATCCATGTGGATCTGTGGAAGATCTAATCGTTCACCGATAGTGGGAACGATTCTGTTGTTTTTCTGCTATTGCAGTTATTTATATTGTTAGCGAGTTTTAAGCAAACCTCCCTGAAGCTGAAGATGATAAAGTCATGGTTCGAGGAAAGTTCGTACCTTTTTCACAAGAGGTAATCAATTTGTTCTACCATTTGCCACCGGATACTTTATGTTTTTATGCAAATTATAATCTGACTGAGAAGAAGCTAGATGAGATTATTTCTTTTTTTTAGTGATGGAAGAGGACTCTGGAAGATCACTAATAAAAGGAGATTCAACTTTCCCACGTCAAAGTTAAGAGCACCTTCGAAGGCATGACAATATTTTATTTTTGCTCGTCTGCTACCAACAAAATCATCTCAACGAAGTTACCAGAGAGAGGGTGACGTTAAATTATTATATTCAGGAAGGAAATCTCATCAACATTGGGACTTCAATATGTCAGACTATCATTAGTTCTGCCACTGTTGTTACTACTGCAAATCTAAGATTTGCTTCCTTGATCTCTTTTCTTTTTGTGAGAAGGCTGGAGTAAGATATGATAGTTGGGAGGAAGTACTGTTGTCTCTGAAGCCTATTACAAAGGTGAATGTGAAAACTTATTTTGAACATTCTATTTTTTGGCTGGAGAGGAGGATTTTCAAGTAGTTATGGAATGGAGACGTCTGTTGCTTCTACATCTAGACCATCTACCTCACGTGCTTCTACTTCTAGAGGTGAGTCTACTGAGACCCAAGATCAATTATTACAAAGGATGATGGATAATATAAATTATACCGCTGATAAAGTTCAGAATTTAGAGCATTTTGCAGAGCATATTGATAGGTATAATAGGAGAAAAAGTTATTATGAAGAGAAATTTCACTCATCTTTGGAAAACCTCATCATGGGTAACCCAGGAGTGCAATTTCCTCCATATCCACAATACCCTGATTATGATCCTGCAGATGTTTGGGATAGTGGTGATTCTGAGAATGAGGAGTAGGATTATGAGACTTATTTTTATGTTTGTATTATGTTATGGACTATGTAGTCTGAGCTTGTTACAATTACATTTTATTTGGACTTGAGACATGTGATGTGATGTATTTTTATGTTGTGGAACTGAAACATGTATGTTTGAGTGTTAGTTTAGATTTTGTGACTGTTGTTTTGTTTAATTGTATTGTGATTTTGTGTTTTGTTAGTAGTTTTGTCTTAAAATGCTAGGGTAGTATCTGTTGTTGTGTGTTTAGTACTGTGATTTAGTTAGTTTAGAACTTAACTTAATCCTATGACTTTTGTAAAGTTGAAAATCTTGCTAGCGTAAATCTTAAATTTGAAACTTAGAAAACTGCTTCCCTGTATTTTTCTTTTATCTTGTTAGTGTGTTTGTTTTTATGTTGAGACTGTGAAGTCAAAGTTAGTGTGTTAGCTTGCTTTTATGTTTGTACACACTACTTAGAAGTCTACTGAATCTCTACATGTTAAATTGAAATGCAAATGATAGAAAATTAAATTAATTTTACTCCTATTTTTAGTTTTATACTTGTATACTTAGGATATAAAAATTCATGTAAGCATGTTCTTTCAATTTTCATTCTTGCTTATATATATCTGTTGCTAAACTGTTTAACCTGTTAAAAATTTAAGTTTGGGGGGATGAAAAATATTTTAAAAACTTGAATTTTATTTGTTCTCAATTGTGCTACAAGTGAATTTGATTTTAAAAGAAAAATGATCGTGCATATGAAGTTATATTAGGGAAGTAAAATTTGATTTTAGAAATGAGTAAGAAAATTTAGTTGAAATTTTTTGTAATGAAGAAAAACTTTAAGTTAAAATTTTTTAGTGTAGAAAATGTTTAATAAAAGTAACTATCTTTAGTAAGAAAAATTGTATTTTTGAAAGATTTAGAAATTTAGACTTTTATTTTTAATACTTAAATTTATTTTATTAAAATAATTTTCAAAACTATTATTATATTTATAAATAAAAGATTTATATCAGAACTTTGTTTTAGGAAAGAAGAAGTGGAATTCAAAACCATTAAAGGTCTATCTAGATACTGTAATCCTTGCCTAAAAAGAAGAAAAAGAAAAAGAGAAAAAGAAAAAGAAAAAAGTATAAGAGATGAGAAGCTTGAGGATTAGTGCCTAATCAAAAATTGGTTCCACATTTGATCTTTTTAAAGTATAAGACTTCAGAAAATCTTAAGCTTAAATATATAATATAGTAAGTAAAACTATTCTTAATAAAATTTTTAGTGAAGATAATAAAAGGGCTAAATTCCAAACTTGGAAAATCTACAATATTTTTGAATTAAATAGGAACTCATATTTTCATCTTTCTTAACATTAAAAATTTCTAAATTTTAAGTTGGTCTCATTTACTAAATATTTTTTTGAAATTGAACTATTATATTACTAAATCTAAATTTTAGTAACTCCTAAAGAAACTCATATACATATCATACTAACTTAGTTTTTAAAGATTGAAGTGTCACTTGAGGACAAATAATATTTTAAGTTTAAGGGATTTTGATACACCTAAAATATATAGTGTTTTTAGACACATTTTTATACATATTTTTTAGATATTGCACTTTAATGGAAGGTATTTTATGTTTTTCTTTCAGGTACAAGTAAAAAGGTGAAAAATGCTTAAATGAGTGAAAAAATAATCAAATTTGGAGCAAAAAAGTGAAATTGTGCTAAAGTGTTCTGGCGCCTAAGCGTCAGATTCGGTCCTTAAGCGTCGGTGAAACAGAGAAGGTCGTGTCTAAGCTCCAGAAGCCCCGCGCTTAAGCGCCAGAGGCAGTTATTTGACAGTTTTCTTCATTGGGCTAAATTTTGAAGAGGTATTTGAGGCACCTATTGGCTTAAGAGGGTGGTTATGACCACTAAGAACGAAAATATTATTAAAAGACTTGTGAAACGAGACATCCTTTGGAGGATTCATCAAATGTGGACACATTTTGAAGAGTTTCTAAGGCACCTTCTGGAGATTTATAAAAGAAGGAAGTTGAGACATTTGAAAGGAGTGCTTGAAAGTTCTGAAAAGAGTTAGAAGAACATGAATTCTAAGGAGTTTGAAGAGATAGTTTTGGAGAGATTTTCAAGCACCACAAAAATTTACTTTATCCTTTTTGTTTTTAATTTTATTTTGAGAGTGTTATAAAAGAGAAGAGAATCAAATGAACTTCGAGAGTTTGGTGGAAGATTTGAGATAAGTTTTTATCTTTTGTTTTAAACTACTTTTGGTTTTATTCGAGACTTCTTATTGGTTGACAATGATTTCTATTTTTAAACTAAAGTGTTTGATTGTAAGTGTGTTGATTATAAGCTTGTGAGATTTAAAATCTGTTTAATCTTCAATTATATACCGAAAACTTTCAAATAACTAGGATTGGACAAATTTTGATATCATTGCATCCATCTCATCTAGCCAATTTGTTTGATTGTAAGTGTGTTGAAATCAATTTTTTGGATGAATTATAATCAAAATTTGAACTTTTATTACTAAAAGGATTGTCACAATATTTGTCATATCTCGAGATTCATGTCATATGATACAAATTTATTGACGACGCATCAATAAGAATTCCAGTAATTAATCAAGCGAGGCCTTAACATAAATTTGTGTTGCAACTGTATTATTTCATATGAACTGAAACCATCTCCAATATAACGGGAATGGTGAAGTTACTTTTACGCATTTCAATCATGTAAAACATGGGTTATGAAACGGCTATCTGAGCCTATGGGGAGTTTACAAACATACCAGTCAATTTCTATGCATTTACATATCTAACCCCTACAATTTACCTTTTACATTGTTTTTGTCCTGGGTCCAAGAACACTCACAAAGGACGTATTCCAGATGGTTAATTACATTCTAGGGGGATGCCTAAGAATATTTTGGATTAAA
>NEWO01000024.1:2465741-2484392 GCA_003013225.1 Phalaenopsis aphrodite | reverse complement strand
ATATATATATATATATATATATATATATATATATATATATATTATAACTTATATTATATAATTATAAAATATTTATATTAGTATTTTACTAATATAGTATATTAATATATTATTATTATTAATTTATTATGTATTATAATTTATAAAATTTAATTTTTTAAAATATCATAATTTTTTATATATAACGAACAATAACGATTCAAACACGAACTGACACATCACTGTTCGTGTTTGATTTGTTTAACTAACCGAACGAAAAAAATTTATTCACGTTCGTTTCATTTACTTTTCGAATGAATCGAATATGAACTCATTTATGAACCGAACAAGAAATGTTCGCGAACAATGAGCTTTTTTAACAGACCTACAAGTCGGGACATATGTGCAAAGAATAAGTCTCTCAAGGTACCATACGGATGGCGTCTTATCAGCATTCGAGGCATGTGAAATAACCAGGTCACCTTGTAGGGTCCACACTATGCTTTCAAGCCTAGCATGGCTTTTGACCTACATATCAGGTGACCTGTTTTCAAAATTACATATCAGTTTACGATAATTCACTCTCTGTCTGATAACCTAGCATTGTTAAGTTAGTAGTTCTTCTCCTGGGTTCGATGGTCGATAGTCGGGCAAGATTAGCCGATCGGTAAAGTCTAGTCAATCGAGTCAGTCCTACCATCCCGAAGTCCATCGAAGGTCGACCGAAAAGCTCAACTCAGCATAGTCAAACAGACATGCTTTACTGAACCGAGGTCCACCAAACTCAGCAAATCGAGTCAGAAGATTGCCGAGCCATAGACCCTTACATGTAAAATACCTAAACTGTCTTTTAACACCCCATTAAAGTAGGGTAAAATATGTAACTTTAGATGTTGCACAATCTCTTCTATAAATAAGGGTTCATTTCATGAGTTAAAAAGGACGTTTTATTGTTCATTGCCACGCACCTCTCTCTCACACGCACACACATACACATTTCATACGCTCTAACTCTTGAGCTATGACTCATGGACATATTAAAATTCAACATCCTAAATGTTGTGGTGAGTGTGAATTATATCACAAACAAAAAGAGGGGCAACACACAAACAAGAAAATCATAACAGAGATATTGTTAACATATAGTGCATTTGAGAGTTTATAAACCAGCAAATCTAGAAGTTAAATGAACATATATAAAATGCCATCCAAGAGGCATTGGCTCAAGAAAGGGAGCAACACCTTCACGAAGAAGAGCAGGTGCCCAAAAACCGAGGATACTTTTGGCACTGAAAAGGGAAGGAAATTCCTTTCCTTCCCTAAATAATTTATATGCAGATTATTTAGACATATGCAGTTGAAAAATGTCTTATTGTATAACCAGAAAGTGATTGTCCAAGTCATAATATATTGGATGATCCAGATCATCGAGGATCATTCGGTTCAAAGCACATCAATAAGCGGAAGCCTACCCAGATGAGTAGAAATAATAAATTGAGTCACTGAACGGGATTACAGGTCGAGATATGTATAATCAGAAAGCGACTGTCTAGGTCAACATATGTCAAAAAATCCAAATCATCAAGAATTAAACGAGTAGGAGCACATCAATCAGCATAAGCCACCCCAGATGAGTAGAAACAATAGATCGAGTCACTGAAGGCAACTACATGTCGTGATATGTATACTAAAAAAGAGACTGTCCAGTTCATCATATATCAAACATTATAGATCAGCAAGAATCAGAAGGCGAGTAAAAACAATATATTGAGTCATTGCGTATAACTACAGGCCGATAAATTCTTTCAAAAGATACTCAGTAGGACATGAACAATGTAATTATCATCATGCTCAATTATGAAATGTTGTTGAGAGGGATTTCGATATTTGAAAAGAAATATTTCAAGTGTTAACACACTTAAGTCAATTTTCAGTATCAGTTAAAACAGATATTGTGATTACTTGTGTAGTATTTCACAATTTTATTGATCACCATCATGGCCATGATTTATACACCAATATGTCACAAACTGAGATGTGACATCATATTTAATACACTGTGATGGAAATCAATAATGAAAATCTTACTTTTCATACAACAATTTGTGAGAGGCTTCAAAGGGAAGTCATAAGATGCAATCACTAGCAATACATGGGAAGCACATGTAATATACAAATTTCTAATTTATTTTTCACAAGCAACAAGTCAAAGAAGTTAAGTCTCTTCATAATGTTCCTTGTCTTTATTGTATGAAAATGTGGCGGCCTCTCATTTTATTGCTATCTTTTTTTTACAATTTTTGTGCTTGAACCGCTGTTTTTTTTTTCTGTTCATCAAAATATTGGTTAAATTATTATTTTCTCAAAGAATCCTTTATTTAAATCTTTCGAAAATTAGTTATGTTTTCTTCAAATTTAAATGCTACAGTGATGTTTTAGGATGTGAATTTTGCTAGAAGATAGTTAATCGCTCGAAAATTAATTCGAATTCTGGCTCAGATCAAATTTTTTTTCGAGCCAACCCCAGTTTGGCCCGAATTTGGATCGATTGTTAGTAGTCCTAATGATGTTAGGGAAGAAAATTTAGTGACTTTAGTTCACATATCATTAATTGTTCGAAACTTAATTTGAATTTTGGCTAAAATCGAGATCAGATGGAAATAAAATAACCGAGCTAGAAGTCAAAATTTTGGATCTATTTTTTTCGAGCTCACCTGTGCTCGGCCTGAAATCAGATCGTTTAACAACCCCAGTGTTGTTAGATATTATTGATTTTATGCAATGAAGGTTTAGATCCTACTCAGCATATTGAAGAAGAAGCATAGTATGAAGCTACAATAAGTAGTTAAAGGTAACATTTCATATATCAAGTTAATAATATGTGTTGCCCTACCTTTCTTCTTGCAAATCCCAATTTCTTAATTCCCCTCTGAAATATTGAAACCAACAACTTGAAATGATTCATTTACAACATACCAATCGGTTTTAAAATTTAACCATCTCAGAATTTGATAAATTTGGTTCTATAAGATTTGCTAAATCATGTCCCTACTAAATCCTAATGCAGGTTTGGTCTGAGTAGAGGAGACGATGAGGCCGAGTCGTTCTTCGATGTTATGCCTCAGATGAACAATCTATCGTGCCATATACTCTAGCTCGTTGATATTCCTCTCCTCCTCGTTCACTACTTTTAATTAAGGTTGTTAATTTAGCTCGAAGATTGTTAATCGTATGAAAATTGATTCAAATCTTAGCTCAGATTGAAGTAAACGAGTCAATCTATGAGTCAAAACTTTCGATCGAACTTTTTTTCGTACTAATTTTGAATCGTACATGAATCAACTCAAACTGGCTCTACATCAGCTCGAATTATTTTTTATTTATAGAAATTATATATAATGTTAAATAAAATCAAATATAATGTGTGCTGAAAGGGATCCAAAAAAATCTCAATCTAAGTCATCTTCAATTTCGAGCCTGATCAAGCCCATTTCTAGCTGGAACGGAGCCAAATAACTCAAATTTGAGGAAGCTTGTTTCGATTTTGAGTCGAATTGAGCTCGACTCAATTTTGACCCAACTTGTTCGAAATAAAGCATAACGAGCCATCATTTAATTTCGTTATAAACTCACTCCAATTGAGCTAATCCCGAGCTAGCCGCATCTCCGCCCAAAATCAGCCCGTTAAAAACCCTACTTTCTCCTCCTCTCGTCTTGCAAAAGTTCCTCCAAAATTTTGTGGGGTTACATTTATATATCAAACACCTAAAATTTTATATTTATATTTATAATACTTTCATGTCATAAATCTATGCATGACAATGTGTATTTTACTTTTAAAAAATATATATATGTTGAAATTTAAGGTTTTGAGTGCTACATATGTAAATATAAAAGTTAAATTGTAAGATATGTGTACATAATATGTGGTCTTTATGTCAATGGCTTTAAAAATTAGGAAGATTTACATGCATACCACTGAAGTTTTATGTATTTACATATCAAACACCTAAACTCCATTTTTTTTACATTCAAGTGCATTTCACTTTTAGAAGTTTAAATGTGGCTATTTTATGTGATATGAAAGATTTGGGTGGTATAAATGTAAGAATTAAAGCCTAGGTGCTATATATGTAAATACATAAGAACTGGGGGGTATATATATGTAAATGCACATATAAATTAATATCAACTTGCATAACCCGCTCCGGCTTTTCCGATTGCGAAAGGTCTTACGGTTACACGAACTGTTCTTGCCTACGATTCGCGAAACGACGCCGCCACTCGCCTCTTTTAAGTTGCGAACAGAAAAGGAAGAATTGGGTGTACACACGGCTCTCATTCAGATTGTGCATAACCTTTTGTGAGTTCTTCTTCGATAGTTTTTGCTTCCACGGAAAAAAGAAGTAAAGTACAAGCAGCAGTTCCTTGCGGTAGAAGGAAGAATGAAGAAGAAGACGATTGTTCTCCCTCTGCTTCTTCTTAGTGGCTTGTGATAGAAGAGAAATTGAGTTTATTTCTCTTGTAAGTTTATCTTCTTCGGTATATCTCGGTGTAGAGTTTCTTCGATGTATATCAGTGTAGAGAGAGGAGAACAGAGAAAGAAGAAGAGAGAGCAGCAAAGTGAGAGATTTTTCTTGTAAGTCGAGACTATCAACTGATATAAATTCCTCAAGTAGTAAAATTCTTTGCAACTCCGTGGACGTATGCAATTTGCCGAAACACGTAAATCTGTGTGTTTCGCTATGTTACTATTTTCTGGCATGAATTTTGCTAGTTCTATTTTTCGCTTCGTCAAAGATTGTTCTCCAATTTTGTTCCTATAATGCTCACGCACATAACCCTTTGGGCTCACGCATAATAAGATAAATAGGCTTATTTGGACAGATTATCAGCTAATAAACATCTGACGAACCACATGATCTAGGCCAAATTCTTGGGCCCAATTCATATCGAATCAAATCCATCAAATCTACAGGACGAATTGACCTGGCGGATTGAAGTTCAAGCTATCACTTTCCCAAGAGTTGGACGTGGCTATGCAATTCAAGTCATCCAGCAATCCACAGAATTGACAAATAACTAAGGATCGACCTTAAAGTGATTGACAAATATTTCATCATCATTGATTAGCCCTCTGGCATAATCTTTTCAACACCACTTGTGGGTGTAAGTGAGTTTAGTCACTCATGAATCGTCTATTCGTCTTGAACTCGACTGGTTAATGAGCTCATAAGCCTAACTTTGTTTGACTCAGGCTCAATAGCTTGTCGATTCAACTCGATTACATTAATTAATTCATTAATTAAATTCACATCTCATAAGACAAATAAAGTTTTTATTATTCCATAATTTTTCTTACAATACTTTATCACTCTAGACGAGCTGCAGCTGATTTGCTTAGGGTTTATAATTGTGGCAGCTCATTGGTGCAAGCATGGGTGAGGCTAATCACACGTGTAAACAAAAGTTCTTAATGCACTAATTGGAGCAAGTGAATTGTGTAAATTGGAGGTACAATTGGGCCGTTGCACGTTGTAAATATCCAACGTACTCAATGCGGCCCAGATTTAAGTCCTAGTAGAAAACGGCCAAACTCCGGCCCATACAGTAAGAAAAATATAAAGCTACGCTACACTATATATATATATATACGTCATTTCATATATTCTTTTACCAAATGAATTAATCAATTAAAAAATAGATAATTACTAATTAAATTAAAAAATTAATATATAAAATAAAATAAAATTTTAATATATTTTACGATTAGTTAAATTTAGATAATAATTTTTTTCTTAAAATTTTTTAACTATATATCGTTTTTTAGTAAAAATATATGTTTTTATCAAAAAATAAAATAATTTTCTTAAAAAATTATTGATGTATGCTAGAAAATTCGTAGCAGTATAGTAATATTTTATTGTCTTAGCATGATACGAAGATTCAACACACACTCTAAAGAAAGAAAACAGATAGCATTGATACTAGAAATTTTTACGTGAAAAACTCGTAAATGAAAAAACCACAAGACTGTGCACAACTGAAGAGTTTCAGTGTGAAATGATAATTACACTCGCAACCATTTGTTTCATATGCAGGAAAGGGTTATAAGGCCTCCTAATTACAACATATACATACAAATGAATTTGTTGCTAGAAACTGGTGGTGATCAATAGCAATCAGTGACGACCGGCATTAGCCGACTGTGGTCAGCGGTGGCCGACGGTGGTAGAAATGTTGCTGAACTTCAGCTCATTCTCAAAGCTTCAAGTTTTATGTTCATGTTTCAAGCTCTTCTCCCACTCACGAGAGGAGTGAAACTCTATTTATATAATTTCGCTTGCAAATAATGTAAGAATATCAACTATTTTGATCGGACGATCTGGAGATCTTCATCTGATCATAAGATGTTTGATGGGCATTTGAGTTACTTAACGATATCGGAATTGAACTATCTTGGGCTTGTGGGATTCGTCTAGCCGAGACGCTCGATCCAATTTTAAGCTCATTAGATTTGACATTCATTTAACCTTCCAATATATGCTCGAAAAGCTAACAAAAAAGGTTTAATGGTTTGAGGTGAGCTTGATTTGACTTAGATTAGATCAATTTTGGCATCATTGAGTTTGTCTTATCGAGCCAGACAATTTGAATATAAGTTTGCTGAAATAGGTTCTCTTAATGACTCTTAATTAAAGTTTAAATGTTTCTTGTTGAGAAGATAGTCTATAGATTTGTGTGATACCAAAAGATTCGTGCTGGATGATTAGAATTTGTTGACGGAGTATCAATTATACTAATATAAACATTAATAATTTTAAATTTATGAACGTCAACAATAATTACATTCTTAAAAAAAATGAATTATTATTATTTTTAAAATATGTGCATATAAAGTATTAAAAGGGCTGAATTTTCTTTATCAAAATAATGGGATTATTTATTTTTTATAATAATTATCATTATTTTATTATAAATAATTTGCTCAAAATCCTTAAGAAAAAAAATCATATTTGCAAAAAATTATTCATAATTTTATAAAATTATTGACTAAGCTATGAGTTTAATAAACAATATATGAATAAAAAAGAGATTGTTGCTCAGACTCCATTTGAGTCAACGATGTGATTTCGCATCGCACTTTCAAGAACAAGACAAAACCATGTATTGTTTGTTTTTTCAAAAAAAAAACTATAGTGTGAGGTTTCATTTTGCACCCTAATTTAACTAATTGTGGTGGTTGTCAAAACGATACAGGCTGACATTTTGAAAATAAAATAAATTTATAATAGCCACTAAAAGTTTCTAAATAACAGTTTCTTATGAAGTAGTTTTAATTGTTTTTTCAAACAGCAACAACTGTTCCAAACTCTTAAGTAGTATTTGGTAGCATTATTTAAACCAAATTTAAGCATGGATTCAAGTTAAATCCGGCCAAACATCAGACATATAAAAATTACTTCCAACACTGTTATTTTTGTCTTCAATTTTTGTGTTTCGTCCCAAAATACGGATTGTTCCGTCGAAAATATGAATTTACTAAGTTGGATTTAAAAATTAACTCTATTATCTGAGCGATCTCGAAATCTAAACTTTCAATAGATTTGATAAATCCTACTTAACTTAAAATAAAGGTGCCCCCAAATACTAAGGGTCTGTTTGGGGCAGCTTATAACTGGGGGTATTTTTGAAAACGCCGCGATACCGTTTGGATCGTGTGTTTTGCCCTCTTATCCGAAAACGTAATCCAATTTTTACACTAAACCCAGGCCGCGGATCGAACCCCACAGTCGACCCACGGGCCGCGTTTCAGGATAAATTGTTTATTCTAAAACGCACAAGCCGCCCCAAACGCACCTTTAGGTTATTTCACTCAAAACTAAATTTTAAATTATAATTTTTCAAATAAATATATACACCGCGTAGCCGTTCAAACAACCTCCACAACATACTATTTTCACCTCTTCATTACGAGGTAATGGTTTCCTCCACCACAGAGAATCAACATAAGAGAGACAACAACCTGTGCCTCCTCCTCCTCCTCCTCCTCCTCCTGTTCTCCCTCTTTCTTCTCCCTCATCATACAATAATAAGAGCATTCACCAACAGAACCAGTTCCAAATCTCTCGGAACCAACAAATCAATTCTCACTTCTTCAACCGTTCCACATTTTTTCTCACCACTATAAATCCGACCTCATTTCAATCTCCGCTTCTCCGCCCGAATCCGCCGCCGGCCACCATCCACAATGTCGCCGCAAAAGCTCTCCAGCTTCTCTTTCCTTCTTCTTCTCAAAGTTCTCATCTTTCTCTTCCACAGCACTAGCTCTTCCTCCACCGCCAGCGATTTCCCCAACTCCGGCCTGAAACGCTTCATCATCTCCGTCCGCCGCCCTGCAGCCGTCAGCCATGAGAATAGCCGGGAGTGGCACGAATCATTGTTGTCGCAACTGACGGCCGCCGTCGTTAACTCTGCCGCCGGTGATACCCCCTCCGCCATACCGCGGGTGCTCCACTCCTACACCAATGTGCTCTCCGGTTTCTCCGCCCGCCTCAGCGATGACGAGCTCAATACAATCTCAAAGATGGATTGGTTCATAAACGCCATTCCCGACCCTGTGTACAAGCTCCACACCACCCACTCCCCTGAATTCCTCGGATTACTCCATTCCCCCGCCGGCGCCTGGAACAACTCCAAGCAAGGCGAAGGCATCATCATCGGTATTCTCGACAGCGGAATCACAGCCAACCACCCTTCCTTCTCCGACCAAGGTGTACCCCCTCCTCCCCCTAAATGGAAAGGTAAATGCACCTTCCCCAAACCTCTCTGCAACAATAAGCTAATCGGCGCTCAATCCTTCATCTTCGGCGAGCCCGACGGAACCCCTCCGGACGACCATGACGGCCACGGCACGCACACTGCAAGCACCGCTGCCGGCACAGCGGTTTCAAAAGCCTCCTCTTTTGGTAACGCCGCCGGCACGGCGGTCGGAATGGCTCCTCGCGCTCATATCGCCGCATACAGAGTATGCACCGACGATGCATGCTATGGAAGCGATATAATGGCGGGGATGGATGCCGCCATTCATGATCGAGTCGACGTTCTCTCCATTTCGCTCGGCGGAGATGCCGGCTTAGATTTCTATCAGGACCCAATGGCGATCAGCGCGTTCACCGCGACGTCAATTGGGATATTTGTCAGCGCGTCGGCGGGGAATGATGGTCCAGAGCAGGGAACGGTGACGAATGGGGCGCCTTGGATGTTGACGGTTGGCGCCAGCACCATGGATCGGAGAATCGCCGCCGATGTGAAGCTGGGGAACGGGGAGCGGTTCAAAGGCGAGTCTTTGAACCAAATCCATGATTCTCCGGCGAGGAATCCGATTCCATTGGTGTTCCCGGGGATTAATGGTGACAAGAAAGCCGCCGCGTGTTCCAACGGCGCGCTCGCCGGTTTCGATGTACGCGGAAAGGTGGTGGTTTGTCAGAGAGGAGTCAACGGGCGGGTGGAGAAAGGTGAGGTGGTGAAAGCAGCCGGCGGCGCCGCCATGATCTTAATGAACACGGACACTGCAGGGTATACAACAATAGCAGACGGTCATGTTCTTCCAGCCTCTCATGTAAGCCATGAAGATGGAATCAAGATTGTTGAATACATTAACGCTACAGAGACTGCAACTGCGAGCATATCCTTCCGCGGTACGGAGTTCAGGTCGCCATTTTCGCCCTCCGTTGGTGATTTCTCTTCCAGAGGTCCGGGAACAGCATCTCCGGGAATATTGAAGCCGGATATAACAGGTCCCGGAGTCAGCGTTCTGGCGGCGTGGCATGAACTCGATCCGGCGAATAAAAAACCGACTTTTAAGGTTTTGTCCGGAACATCCATGTCATGTCCGCATCTGAGCGGGATTGCGGCTCTGCTGAAGGCGGCGCACCGAGACTGGTCGCCGGCGGCGATAAAGTCAGCGCTTTTGACGACGGCTGACGTGGTGGACCGTAGCGGAAAGCCGATTTCAGACGAGAAGAGGAAGCCGGCTGATTTCTATGCGCTTGGAGCAGGGCATGTCAACCCTGAGAGAGCCATGAATCCAGGGCTGGTGTACGATCTGAAGAAAGAAGATTACTTTCCATATTTCTGCGGGCTGGGGTATGACGAGACTTTGATTAGCGTGATTGTGGATCGAGAAGTGAACTGCTCGGCGGTGGGGAGCATTATGGAGGCGGAGCTGAACTATCCTTCGTTTTCCGTGGAGCTTGGAGTTGGGGAGAGAGTGGTTTTGAACAGGACGTTGACTAATGTGGGGTTGGAAAGTCAACGTTATTGGGCGGAGATTGAGCCGCCGAAGGGAGTGGTGGTGAAGGTGGTTCCCAAGAGTTTGACTTTTAAGAAGTTGAAGCAGGAGAAGAAATTCAGGATCGTTTTGAAGAGAAGTGAGGAGGGATTGGAGATGGCGAAGGGATATCTCAAGTGGGTTTCTCAGAGCCATCTTGTGCGGAGTCCAATTTTGATCACCTCGAAGTGAGCTAGTAACCATAGGAAGGAAAAAAATAAAAAAATAATAAAAATCAAATTAATAGACAGGAATATTAATTTAATATATATTTCAATATTTTATGTGCTTACAATTTTTTTTACACATTAATTTGATATTTAATTTTGAGATGGGAAAGGTATTGTAAAGGCAATGTCAATTTTTCTTGTAAGTCATTTAAAATTAGATGTATGAAAAAAAATTAATATTAGATAAAAAAAATCATTAATACTAATTTTTTAAAAATGAGTATTTTTTCATGTATAAATTTATAACATCAAGATGATATACATGTATATATCAAACTTATGCTATTAGATGTGTGAAAACATAAAAATTAGGTGATGTGAATGTAAATTTTCCTTAAAATTGAAAGAAAATGAGCAATTATTCGATAGCCATATCACAAATAATAATATTAAGAATTTTTTTGCACAAATAAGAATAAAGGCAATAAACAAACATAATATAATGATGATGATAATAATAATAATATTATTATTATTATGAATTCAAAATCCCTCTATCAAATGTAACTTTGCTTTTATAAACCTTCAAATAAAATAAATTATTATTTATATTCAAATCATAAGCTTCTAAGTTAGATTTGTTTTAAACTTCAAGCGAATTTAAAAGCAAAACAAGAATACACACCCATATATACGAAAAAATTCGGAAGCCTGCACTACAAATCTCCGACAGGCATATATGATGACGTGATTGTCAGTAGTTAACCACTGGACAGAATATTTTCTCTATGTCTACAAGATTTTGGATTCAAAACCTTATTATTAGAGCTTAAACATCCAACTAAAAGCTAAAGTGGAATGTGTGACAATTAAAATCCAACCCTCATACAAATTTAAGCCAAATGGTTTCCATTGCCATGTTTGATGAATTCATTGATGTCATCTAACTCAATCCAATAGATCTCAAACAACGAGCTCGCATCCAACTAACTCAGCTCATTGATCTCCATTTATCATACCATCCACTAACTCGACTTCTCGCAAACATCATTGTCAACGGTTCAGAATAAATAATTCAAATGTTTAACAAAGTTCAATTTAGATTCAAATTTTGTCTCTACCATAATTAGGTCAACAGAATGTTCGTGAAGTCAAACAAGTTTACTTCAAGAATATGTGAACTCCATTAACCTAAAACAACATTTCAAGGAGGCTCTTACTCAACTCCAAACTTCATGCCTAAATTAAAGTTATAATATATCATACATAAATCATACAATAAAGAGCAAAATTTACATGGCATTTGGGAGCACATACCCCTAAAATATTTCATTTATCTTTAAATATAATCAATGGATACACACACTCAGGCTAATTGATGTTCCCTAAAACCAAACATTCAATTTATGCCCCTTCAAAAAATTACAAAAAAACTTTTATAATTGCCATAAATCCTATCAAAATATATTCTTTGCATAAAAATAAATAATAAATAATAAAAAAAAACCTTAACATTCTTATTATAACCACTGCACACAAACATAAGGGTCCATTTGGGGCAGCTTGTGCATTTCAGGATAAGCTGCTTATCCTGAAATGCGGCCCGCGGGCCAGCCGTATGGGTTGACCCGCGACCTGCATTTAGTGTAAAAACCCAAACGCAGTTTCAGATAATCTGGTGAAACGCGCGAACCAAACGGTACGGCCGCCCGCACTTATAAGCTGCCCAAACGGACCCTTAATATGATGTAAGAAAAACAGAAAAAAGAAAAACAATCATAAAAATTTCTGCAAAAGAACAAATAATTATAAAAAAAAACTATAATTAGATATAAACATGATATTGATCTATAGAAAAATCTTTTTTTTTTTTTCTGAGAAAAGCTCCCTTAAAATTTCTGCAAATGCCGCATTACAAAAAAGTACTATATTTTTTACACCTTAATCACCACTTATAAACACAAATTACAAAAGGCAAGATTATGGATTATTACAGGTCAGTTGCATTTTGCTTTCTATATTCTACATAGGTTTTTCAATCTATCTGAAACTATAATACCATAAAAGCATTTTTCAGCTGTTAAGGGGGAAAATGAGTAACCAACCTTTCAGGAAAGCACAGCTTTGATTAAGAAAGATGATGCTACAGATCGATTTTTTTCCTTTTAGTCATACAGTCCTTCCTCTTGCCAAATGTCTACCAGGAAATCTACCATCTCCTATAAAATATCAAAGTGTAGATACTCAAAGTAAGAATCAAAATTAAATTACAAAAAAGGGCATTCACAAACATACCAAACAATTCTAATTTATTTACATATCTAATACCTATACTATTATATTTACATACACAACACTCAAATCTATAATATCATATCAAAATACCATTATTACAATGTCACAACCCAGCTCGAGAGCTTGGAATTTCAAGACATTAATTGACAGTCGGACGGTAGAGTTAAATAATTCTAACATCCAAAGTACTATGAAAATAAATAAAAAAGTTTAGGTGTATGTAAACACAAGGTATATCTGTAAATTTCCCAAAAAATAATAAATACCGTAACTCAATTGTGTCAGAAAACTCACTGATAATGGGATTGGCTGCGTGAATGGTCTCTTGGTAGAGAGCAACTCTTCATATGTTGTGCACCAACTATAAATAAGAATAAATGAATCAAAGCAGTAACATGCAAATAATAATAGTAATAATAGTGAAAAAAGAATGCTAATTGGTAAGTAGCTAACAATAGCTCAGAACAGAGATCTTAATTGCTACTTAGAGCAAATTAAAAAGGAAGAGTATGTTAAAGCCAGTGATATTCATAAATTGCCTAATAATCTAAGAAAAACTGCCCATGTAATCTATAAATCTGTTAACAAGATAAAGGAGTATTATTCAGCCATGTTTGACAGTAGCAAAAGACAATATCATTTGACGTATTAAACTTATTTAAATTAAGAGCTTAATTTGAGAAAGATATGTCACGCGATTAATACTTAATGTATTATAATTCAATGATAAATAATAAGAAAATCTCGGTGGAAAATAACTTGACAATTCAATGTAACAATAAAGGAGAAGCTATTAAATACACATACATGCAAACATCTTCAATATATGAGGCAATCCTTTGAGAGAGAAAATGGTTACATTTCATGAAAACCTCGCAAATATTGCCCTAAAACAAAAAGCCATCATTTAATTTAGTTCAAGGCTATGCCACCCAAAGGCGTGTGAATCAAGACTTAAATAAAGACATCACTTAGACAGTCAAAATTTATCCATATAAATTTGATACTCAACTTGACCCAAAATTCTTCATGGATTGGTTTATTGGATGGATTAATACATTGATTGAATGAATACGTGTAACGAGCATCAAATTAGGTTCCCTCAGAAGAAATTTAGCGGCCACGCCAAAATTTACTGGGCCAATCTTGAGTGACGAAAATTAAAGCTTACATAAACCCTCAACACTAAGAATAAGATGTAAAAGATTGTAAAGTAGAAATACCTTCTTCATTAGCTCCTACACGAATTCACCACCTACAGCAAGAAAATATCATTACCATGAATATCAATGCATTGCTGATTACCTGATTTGTTGAGCCTATGATTCATTGTGTAAATGAGCTAAAGCTAGAGCAATTTCAGTGCATGTTCATGCTTAGTTCCTTCAAAAATTTATTTATTTGAAATTGGCTCATGTTCGAAATAGCTCATAAATATCATGTTCGCATTCGGATTGATTCAGATTCATGATTGAAAAAATAATAAATTTTAACATTTCTAAATAACGCATAAAACAATAATATAAAAGGGTTATAATAAATATTATTTATCTAATTATGTAATTAATTTGAGCAAAAAATAGATGAACATGGTCAAGCAACGATTACTTGTAATTGACTCATTTATTAGTCGAGCACAAAACAATTGTTCATATTTGGTTAGCTTGCTTAAGAAAATAATTGAAATGAGCTACTCAGCGAGCCGAATACAAGCTATTCATGAAGGACCCTTGGTTAATGATTTTAGGACTTGGATTGGGGTTACAATCAGAGATCTAATATGGAATACCAACTCTAAGAATTTATGCTCTCAAGGATGCTTTATACTTGCCCTATGACGCATCCACACTTCACTACAAATAGCCATGCTATGTAAGACACGTGTTAGATACGAACACGTCTGCGGCAGGTGTTTGACCTGTGTCGGACACCCCCACCACGCCTAATTTAAAAAAATAAAAAAAGAAATTGGGACATGCATGCCCTTCAAAATTAAATTAAATTTTATATAGTAACAAAATGCATAATAAAATGTTAGTTTTTTATGATTTATGTAGTACCAAATAACTTGGGTTGTTTTTTGTATGCAATATTCTACAATCTTATTTATGATCATATTTCTTTAGTGTTTGTTAGAATTTGATTACTAATCATTTTTTATTTTGCTTAATATTTTTCATAATTTTTAAAAAAACTTTTGCCTACTATCTTGCAAAATAAATAATATGATAATTTTTTAGAATTTTCATTCTTAATTATAAGTACTTTTTTAATCCTTATAATGTTAGAATCATTTTATTTTTTTCATTTTGATTTAGTATATATATATATATATATATAATATAATGCCATGCCAACGGGGTGACCGTGGTATATTTTTTATCTTTCACAGTGTTCATATCGGATGGCATCCAAGGCCTTGCTCTTCAATTTGAAAAATATTTGAAATATCGAACTTGCCATAACTTTTCTATATACTAAATACTTAAAATGATCCCTATGCACAATTAGTATTTTTTTCACACCCATTAAAGACAACTCTTGGTATATGCGTGTGAATAGAAATGCTGTCAATAAAATCACCATCAAGCATCATAATCTCAATGCCTAAACTAGATGCCTTGCGTGACATGATAACTAACACTTATCTTTTCCAAAATATACTTTAGAGGCGGATGCCGCCAAATCTACAAGATAATGAGAATAACGAAATGCATCATTTAATGGAAAGAATGATTTTTATGAGTGGTTGACATTGTTTTTCAACTTATCTGATGTTCCCTTCTAATTTCTTCAAGGGTAAATTTTTTTCTTAAATAAAAATATAATTGAGAACGAAGCTATTGGTGCCTTGTCTTGGACGCACATGTTGAAGATCATGAGCATCAAGATTAATAAACTTTACAAAGTCAAAATAATTTCCCAAAAGTTTTATAAGCCCATGATTTCGGATAGCCCTGCTCATAATTTTGTTTTTCAAATTTGAGATGCCTCTTTTATCTCATTAATGAAATACACTCTAGAGATGCAATTGGTCACTTTAGCCGTGACAAGATAATATAGATGATGGAGGATAGATTCGTTTGGCCTAGCTTCAAGAGATGTTGCTCATATTATTGCCCAATATCATTTTTTCTAGTTAGCAAAGCATAACAAACATGCAATTAAAATCCATCATATCGCCCCACAAATTATAGAAAAAACTTAGCAAGGCCTTTGTCTTAGGATTACCTCGCATTATGCACTTTGACTCTTAGTAGTCGATAATCATTTTTTGGAAGATGACAATAAGACATATAATGCATCTCGCAAAATGACTATCTTCTGTTAAAAGCAGTTCATCTCTTGGCCTAACTTAAAATGATTGTCTCTAACTATGTGTGCAATTCATGAGTTAATTTTGAAAACACCCAGAAAAGAAAAATGGACACAAATTTTATTCTCCGCGGCCTATCATGCATCAACCAATGATGAAATTAAAGTTGTCTGCAAGATCCTAAGAAATATGGATAGGTGTTAGATGATCGATCATACCGCATGACGAGTTATGGTTCTACCTATTTTTGATCACTCATGATAGTTATGTCAATAAATCAACAACGGGTATGAGTCACTCACATTGTTATCAGATATAAACCATCTGATTGAAACTGCCAATTTCGTATGGGTCAACCGCATTTGAATCCTCTTTTGCTCAAAATAGGCATGATTTACAACAAAAAGTTCAGCAAAAACTCCTTTGAATTACAATAACTATAAAACTGATGTCAACGCAAATAGATATAGATGATGCCCGAAAGTTAATATTGATATGGCTCTTTTAAAAGATAAAGACAGGTTTCCAATGGAAACTGTTAAAATTAACTCTAAAGAAATATAGATCACATAAGGATTTGAGCAAGCTATGTCTAATTTAACATAAAATATTGGCAATTCATAAAGATTTTTGTTCCCTTCACATTAATACTTTCATGTAGGCTGCCATTCCGCCAACCCTTTGCCATACAACCACTTTAGATTCCACCTTTTGGATCATATATGAAGGATCAACTCATTTCCAAAGCAAATGAAGGCATTAGGAGATTTTTAGTTTAAAAAACAAATATAATATATGGCAGCCATACTAATTTATACCTTAACATAAAGTCATTTTTTGTGCATGCTTTACTCGGTTCAATAACATCGACATCAATACCATATATTTACTTTATATCGCAAATTAATCATCTTTAAATCCATATTCTGTAGTTTGTAAATCTTTTTGAAGAATCCATATTTAATGTTTTCTGCACAACCTTATCGAATGTAGAAGTGGAACCGTGTCTCCTTAAGAACTGGCGATCTTTGAGAGAAATCCAATTAAGAAAACCTACCTGAAGAACTTCTAAATTATGTACATAAAGCTGAATTCTTGGTGCAGAAGATTGTAAGTTTCAACCCTGTTTCAAATAACGTTCAGATTAATCTTTAAGAAAATGTCTTCAACGTTTCCAGCATGGATTTGCGTTAGAAGTTATAGAATCAATGGAATTAGTCCTCAAACAACCTATACACAACAGCAATTATAACTCAAAAATTAAAATTAAAATAAAGATCAAACATGTTTTGAATTAAAGAAAAAAAGGCTGCTCTAAACGAAAAACTAAACGCGCCACTCATGCCTAAAAATAATAATGAAAAATCCAGCATCTCATCAATTATCAAGCTAATATGAATAGTAGGGTTTTAAATGAACAAATACACTCGATGAACAACTCATACTCGACTCGATTAAAATTCGATATGTTCGTTTAAATTAGTAAATAAACAAGCTTGAAATTTTTTTAAAAACTCAAAGGTTAAATGAACTAAACATGATATAATTAAACTTGTTTATGTTCATGAACAAACTCATTTGTTCTTTAACAAACAAACAAACAACAACAATAATAAGCTACATGAATCCTTTTTCTTCGTTGTGTCCTATTGAGCATCATATTTTCATCCAAGTCCAAAACATTAAGATCATTTTTCATACAATACGCCCAAGTCTTTTTTGGTCTACCTCTCTTAACATAATTCAAATTTAAAACATTGACTCTGCTAATCAGATCATCAAATGGTCGATGTTTAATGTGACCAAATCATCTAAACCGACTCAATCTAAAATTGCCTGCCACTAAAGCTACACTAACCCTTTCAGCGATACATTGTTTCTCATTTGCGTCCAAGTGTCAAGCCATTCATTAACCTAAGCATTCTCATCTCAACAACACTTAGCATTTAGTTTTATGCTTCTCTTTTAAAGGCATACATTCTGCGTCATAAAATATTGTAGGTCTCACATCTTATATTTTTTTTCATCAAGTCTAAGTGGTACTTTTCTATCACAATAGGCCCGATACATTCCTCCATTTCAACCAACCAACTTGAAGTCTACTAATAGCATCCACATTTATATCACCATCACTTTGAACAATAGACCTGAGATATCTAAAACGTTCACACCTATTAATGATTTGATCGCCCACAATTACAACGCTACCACTACATCTACTACCTACTAAAATTACATTCCATGTATTCAAATTTAGATCTACTCAAACGAAGTCCTTTAGATACTAACGTGGACATCCATAAATCAAGTTTCTCCTAAACTCTTTCTTTAGTTTTATTCACAAGAAGAATATCATCTGCGAAAAGCTAGGGGTGTAAACGAACCGAACACGAACGAACAGTGCTCGTGTTCGTGTTCGGTTCGTTTGAAATATTGTTTGTTTGAAATAGGCTCGTGTTCGAAATTGTTCGTGAAAGGTCTGTTCGTGTTCGGTTCGATTTGTTCGAAATTAGTTCGAATTGTTCGAATCGTTCGAATCGTTCGAATTGTTCGAATAT
>NEWO01000024.1:2448588-2465295 GCA_003013225.1 Phalaenopsis aphrodite | reverse complement strand
GTGTTCGTCTCGTTTGCTTATCGAACGAATCGAACACGAACGCTCTGGCGAATCGAACACGAACTGTTCGCGAACAACGAGCTTTTTTGACAGCCCTACGAAAAGCATACACCAAGGTACATCCTCCTGTAAATGTTAAGAGCATCCATAACTAAAGCAAAAAAATATGGGCTTAATGTCGATCCCTGGTATAATCCCACTGAAATAGGAAAATACTTGGCCAATCTCCTTTTATTCGAACACAAGTAATAACTCTAGCAGCACACATATATTTAATGACTTGAAAATAAGTCATATCAAAACCTTTCTTTTCTAGAACTCTTCGAAGGACTTCTCTTAGAACTTTCTTATTGTTTAACAAAATTCTCAAATATTTGATATTAAGCTCGATTATAGTTAATATCATATAGGACTGTAAATAAACCAATGCACTTGATAAATAACTCGAACTCGACTTGATTAATACTCAATCATATTTGTTCAAATTAGACAAATTTGAACATTTTTTAAAAACTTAGGCTTAAATGAAACAAATTTGAACATAATCTAACACAATTGTTAATGTTCATCAACAAACTGATTTGTTGTTCAATGAGTAACTTATTAAATGCTCTATATTTATATGATATATTATTTAATAAAATTTGATTAATTGGAACTTATTTAATAAGATGTTTAATAGTAATTTATTATAATTTAATATAAAAATGCACATAAATTTAATGTATTTTTTATTTTAATGAACTAGTTTGTTAGTATTTATTAATGTAATTTGATTGCCAAATAAAACATACTTATAACTTATATATTATTTTATTTACTTGTATAAATTAGTTAGATGCTAATTTAGAATCTATTCAATTGCCTATTTATTTATATTCATAAAATTATTGGTTGATACCTTTATATAAAAAACTAAATATTCATTTAATTTTTTATTTTTTTAGTAGTTTAATATGAAAAATCCTGTATAAATCAAATTTTAAATTTATATCAAAAACTAAGTACTCATTTGAAATTTTAGCTTTTTAATTAATATAAACAAGCTTTATTTGAATAATAAAAAAAGTATGAACATTAATAATTTTAAGTCAAGTATAAACATATACGTGAAAGCACGTCTCAAGGTCGAATTGAACATAAATAACTTATGATTCAGCCAAGCCAAGTCCAAACTATGACATACTTGACTTGCCTTGGCTCGATTATAGCCCTACATATATGACAAATTATTAAATGAAATTTGATTAACTAAAACTTATTTAGTTATATATTTAATAGGAATATTAATATTATTTTAAGATTAATTAATTATAAATTTATTAATAAAGTAAATTAACTTAATTCATTTTACTTATATTTACAACTTGTGTGTGTGTGTGTGTGTGTGTGTGTGTGTGTGTGTGTGTGTGTATATATATATTCATTAGTTGTGTTGCAAGTTTTGGCCTGTTGGTGGCGTGGTCACTGTAAGTCCCCTCAAATCAAGGGTTCGATCCTACTGTGATGCGGGGGCTCTGGAATTTTAAACACATGGCTCGGGCTCTCATTATGGGGCCAAAAAGCACATGGGAAATCGATATTTGGGTCCCTACCAAATATCAATTTCCTTAATAATATATATATTCATTAGTTAACATTGATTAATTATTTATTAAATTAAGTGATAATTAATTAAAATTTATTAAATTATTTAATTGTTAAATAATTACGCAAATTTATATATTATTATCCGCTTATGATATATTTAATAATTATTAATCATTAATTAATCAAGTTAATTAAAATCAACTTAAATAAAAAATATATTAAAGCGTGAACCCTACTCTCTCGCCCATAAAGTTCACTTTCCATTTCTCATTTCGCCCAAAGCATCTCATATCTTGTGCCTAAAATCCTTGTTGTCCAGTCGTTGGTGGAGTAAGCAGGGAAGGCAACGACGAGGTCGCAGTGTGCAAGGATCTCTGAAACTGTGGTATATCTCCCCCTTTCTACTCTAATCCTACCTGACTAACCCTCATCTTTCTCTTCCTTCCACCCAACTTCGCGCGTTTCAGTATCTCTAAATCCCACAAATCTATTTGCTTATCACTTAATTATGTTATTTGATTGGGGAAAAAAAAAACCGGCGACATATAATTTTGCTTATTTAATTTATTAAATATAATTAAATACTAATTTAAATTTTATTTAACTGTTTATTTATTTAGATTTGTAAATCATTTGTTGAAATTTTATATTAAAATTCAGATACTCGAATTCGTTTAAACATTTATTCACTAGACAAAATCAAATCAAATAGAAATCAAATTGAAAATTTTAAACAAGTCAATCTTGAACATCATATGAAAACTCGATAAAAGCTCAAGCCGAACATGATCTTATAAAATTACCAAGCCAAGTTGAATCCATAATATACTCGGCATGATTGCAGCCATAATAAGTGGATAACATGCAAATTTAAAGACCCATTTCAATATAAGAAAAAAAATTTGCTAATGGGGCCATTAAACTGCATGTTATCAGAACATAAACAAAATACAACACAACTAATCATGAATTAATGCTAAGGCTGATAGTTTCCAACGGAATATTTCAGAAGCACAATCTTATTGGCTGCATTAGATAGATAGAACTACCTTATAACCGGTTCCCTTCGAGCTCGACACAATACTCTCGTTTCATCTCCTATCCATGCTCTTCTTTCTCCCACCCAAGCTATTGCAGCTACAGTAATAAAACATCTTACTTTTAGCTCCAAGGGATTATATTGAATAACAGAACATTATGGGTCACTCAGTCTAGAAACGAAGGATGTGGAAACAATTAACAGCAGGATTATAAAATAAAAATAAGCGTCAACTTTAGTCAATAAAAAGGAATATGTGAACAGAAACAATAAATATATTGGAAAGTATACAGAAGCTAGTGTAAATCTTTCCTAAATATATCAGCTGAACTCCCAGAGAAGAATGTGAAACCATCAAGGGGCAATTACATACATAGCGCTCTAAACATCGCAATTTACAAAACTAGCACCCACTTACATCCAATTTCCAAAGTCCTACTGAAAAATCAAAATTCATGATGAAACTCCAACTTATATTTTTCATTTTAATCAAATTCCCAATGACTTGATCATGGCACGCGTAAATGCATAATTTAGTAGAATAATAAATCACATGGGTGCTAATTTTATAAATAACATGTCTGTAAATGAAATGTCACAATAACAACCGGAGCTGAAGCTCATTAATAAACCAAAATGCTCTTTATAGTTATTTCTTAACCATAACAAAATAAAATGTTTGCTCGAAGTCATTAGAACTTGAGACCATAGCATAATTTTCATTTCAGACAGTGGCAAAACTAGAACTTATAAGAGAGAAGTGGCAAAATAAAAAATAAAAGGGTGATGAAAATTTAAGTTCAAAGTTTTCTTCTCCTTAAAAATTTTAAAATTATTATAAGTATTATTATTAAATTAAAAATATATTTAATATTAAACTAAAATTTAGAGGGTAAAATTTTTAGTGTATTATATGATATTAAAGAGTTGAATAAAAATCTCTGACTGTTGATTGCCTCCCATAACCCCCCTGGTTCCACCAGGGGTTTTGGTGGATTCCCAAACAACTCTGTAATTAAACATGCAAAAATATACACGTTGAAACAAAGAGATTAAAGTTAAAAAGAGAATAAAGCAAAAAAATATATATATAGGAAGAGTCCAGAAGAATGTCATCATATTAAAAATGAAATGTTCGAGACTACATAAAGAAAAATAAAGGATATGTAATCGATTCCAGAATATAAAAGAGCAACCAAAAAGCGATTCACAAAATAAAAAGCAAAAAATACACTTCAAACATATCACAAACATACACAATTTAGATTACAAGAATACCATAAACAATAGAAATTATAAAGTTATAGATAGAATGATCTTTAACTTAAACTAACCATGGTTAATGAACGAACCACTGCTCCCATTTTCTGCTGTCAACTTGTTAGTATCATTTGGAATAGGGCTAGGGGGCATGTGTGTTTCAAGAGAATTAGCTATGTGAACACTGTTTGCCATAGTTTCAGGACTCGATGACCATTGCCTTCTCTTCCGTCCTGGAATTCTGTTTCTGCTCCTCCTTTGAGGTGTATTTAATGTTCTACCGGTTAACGAACGAGATTTAGCAAAACCTCCTAGACAAGAACTGCTCTATATTAAAAAATGAGCAACAAATGTATGAAAAAATTATAGAAAAGCTGACATCGCTGAACATTTTAACAGGATTGCAATCATTTTTGCTGCATAAAATATCCAAACTTCTAGTAAAATAATAAAAATATAGGGCCTGTCAAAAGTTACATAAAAATCAGAAAGTGCCCTCAATTCCAAGCCACCATTTTTGACCTACCCCATAAATTAAGAGAACATGTCCCCAGTATGCCTATTGCATTTACAATGACCAAAACACCACCGATATGAAGAAACCGTTGGTTTTCAAACTCCCAACCAGTGACCAAGTAGCAGAATATTCCTGTTTCATCAGAATAATAATCAAGGAACCCGACTTTGAGAGATTGTACTAAGATTGTAGTATTGAACGAACAGTAAACATAAAAATCAACAGCGGCAACATTAAATATGGGAAGAATGACGACAGAAAATCAATCTTGATACCCAATAAAAAGCTTTAACATGAACAAATTAAGTCCAAGTTTTTCCATGGTTGAATATGAGAGAGTTCAGCAGGTTTACTCCAGGATGAATTCTGACAAAGTTCAAAAGAGAAAGTGTCAAAATAATCGCCTGATTTTTTACATGGGGCTTTTTTAGTCCCAAAAGTGTATAAAAGTGTCAAGTTAGTCCCCGGAATCTTTAAATTGAGGTTGAGATAGTCTATGAAGATTATTTAAGCCCATATTAAAAAACTCTAGTAACCAAATTGATACATTTATACTCTGAGATTAAAATGACCCCCTGCAAAGAGTAAGAGGATTATTTTGACACTTTTCTCAATATTAAACGTTAAGCATGTTATTCTGCCAGCATTCAAAGAAAAAGGGGTGAGGGGGAGCGAGCGAGCGAGCGAGAAGTTGTTTTGGAAATGTCTACAGAGAACAACAAGATACCGGTATGACTTGACGACAATAGGAACTTTTGATCATAAAAAACAGATACAGCTAATAAACAGACTGAATGTTAAATGGTAGCTACATATTTCAAAGATTAAATTAAACTATACCTTGTTCGACAATGGAGATTCCAAATATTATATCTAGATTTTTAGGTAAAATAATGTTAATCAGATGATGAAGACAGACAAGAAAAACTCATGAAAGGTGAACAGGCTCAAATGAAGGAGATGAAAAAGGGAATCTCATTGCTCTTAATCTCAACAAGAGCACCGAATGTTAAGGATAAACAACAATCACATAATTCACTAGAAACTCCAACATAAAAGAATGAGTACCAGAAGAATTTTGTCCAGAAAAATAAGAAAGGAGGAATTATCAGGGAAGAATAAGATTTTTTTCTCATTGGTCTCATAACCTTTCTCAGAAATCATTGCTCTTACCGCAATATAACAAGCATTTTTCGACTATAACAACCATAACCATCAAACCGCAAGAAAAGAAACACATTCTCTTGGTAAAAATTAAAGATGCACATGCTTTATTAGCTCATGAAAAAATGACACTAAATAGGACGCAATGGAGAAAAAGGATTCATGTAGCCGACCCCACGTAGTGGGATTAAGGCTTTGTTGTCATTGTTATTGTTGTATGTTTTATTAGCTCATTGGCGAACACAAGCCTATCATTTATCCAAATGCAAAACTTTTAGCCATAAAATAGTCATAGTTCACGCTGTGAATAGTCTATGATGAACATAAGAGGGGAGTTATCGAAACAAATGTTCATAGAAAATGCACACTTACGGAAATTGAAAAGAAAATGTCAAAAGGAAGTGCACCAAACAAATGCTCATGCACACTTAGTGAGTCTCACCTTGTTTGTGATGCTTTATGCTAGTTTTCTAACATCATCGTTCGCAGCACTAGAGTTTTGCAGTTCACTAAGTTAAGGGATATTTTTGCCATATTGAGAAAAAAAAAATCTTTATAAAAAACAAAGCAACATTGCTTCTAGTTGGAAACCATCTATGGCATAAATCAAGCTAACATGACAAACATAGGCTCATCTTCTTTTACTGTGAGATCTCACTGAAAAAGTTGGATAAACTCCTTTTGTACCTAATATTGTGGATTGTTAGAGTATATTTGGATTGAAGTGCCTAAATATTTCTTCCAAAGTACGTGTGTTGCAGGGCCAATCATCCAACTATATGCGCCTCCTAGTTGTCTACAAATGCTCTACATTTATTTTCCTTCAAATTGGTCTTCCTATATTCTTGGATTGGAAGAAGTACACACTCCTAGCACAATTTGCAGAAGTGCAACGAAAGCTTGCTTCAAAAATTAAGAAAAGAGAAAAGTGTTAAATTGGTCCCCTGACTATTTACATAAGGCTATTTTAGTCCCAAAATTTATAAAAGTGTTAAATTAGTCCTTGGATTCTTTTAATGAGGCCTAAAATAATCCTCAATGAGAACAATATAAACCCTTGTTAAAAGAGTGTGGAATTAATTGATATCTTTATAAACTCTGAGACAAAAATGGACCCCTGCTAAGAGTGTGAAGACCATTTTAACAATTTTCTCTAGGTGAGTTGCACCATGGATGTCAATGAAAGTGTAGCCATCACAATTATCAATTCATGATAGTTTCTTCTTGTTGTTCCGGATGTTCTATGTGATTGTTTCAACGTTCTCTCAGACTGACACATTATTGCTGCCATTACCAGCTTCTTGTACCTTGTGTAACATCAACAAGAACACATTAAATGTTAACGCAGTTGTCAAATTATGTAATATGTATATGCATGAAATCTTAACTATGCTGCTCGCATTCTCCCTTCTCCCAAGTAGCTGCTGTCTAAGAACCTAAAACCTCAGCTATTACACAAAAATTTATCACAACTAAAATCCGATCAACCATGCCAAAAACTGAATTGTGTTAGTGAGTGAACAACTTGAATGAGGAACCCACATAACACCAATTCGACCAAGGTCATTTGTTCAAGTAGCCAAAATGAATTCTCTTTCTAGAACTAAAGCACAACCCACTCGGTAAAGATTGTTTTAGCTTGGCCTGCGTTGAGACTGAGATACGTGGCAAGAAGACCATTGAGATGAGTAATCTCAAGCACTGAGTGGAACCCAAGTTGACAAAAAATGAGTAAAAAATCCAATTCAACATCAAAGAGGAAAATAAAAAAGAGTTTAGTCAAATGTAACAAAGAAATGAAGCACAGTTAATTTAAAGATAAGGCCAAATGGCCATAAATAGAGTTATAAACCCAAAATAGTTCAAAGTGCTCACTATTACAAAGCACAAGCTGATGTTCGACTACTAAAAACAAGAATTGAACAACAAAGGACTAGCATGCTAGACTTTAATTGTTATATATGTGTCCACCCACTCCACCAATGTCGAATCAATCACTTAGAAATGTAAAATAACAACAAATGGTGAGATAAACTCAATGGAGAATGCTTTATGCAGCATTAGTAGATTCATAAGTAGAATCTCTCAAAACAATCAAGAAATTCTCCAATAAATCAATCAAAAAATCAAAACTATCAATAAATCCAGTCAGCAATCATAAAATTACTTAGACTCAAGGCTACTGAGGCTTTTCATGCACAACTAGTCAAGCACTCTTGTGCACACTAGTAGTCTAAGAAGCTTAATATCAATTGTTTACTTCAATTAAACCCAAATAAGATCATACGACCTCTTAGGTATCATCATTGGAGATCACACAACACCAACAAGCAATAAATGTCAAAGATCATAGAGCCTCAAAAATAAATATTAGGGTTAAAGATTCAATGTCCAAGATTATGTTGCATTGACATTCCCTCAGAAGTACATCATACCCATACTTCCACTATCATGGATTATTACAACAGAATTATCTTTCCATTCACACAAATACTAGAATCAAAAATTATAATTGCTAATAGAAAAAAAATCTAGAAAAATGATAATAATCCTCTCACTCCTACCAATGGTAATGAAACTAGGGAAAGTTCACATCAATTCGACAAGGAAAGTCCGCAAAAAATGGGCTAATAACCACTTAAAGTAGACGTGGAACATTGAAGTTGTTTTTCCCATCAACTACTCATTGTAAGGTTCCCTAGAGATCTCACCTGGCATTGGCTCATGCAGTACTAATCTTGCTCATTCAAGCAATAAAACGATAACTTCAACATTAGAAGCTTACGTTTATAAAAAGGAGACATTTAATGAATCAAGGATTGATTAATCACTCATTTGGCATTGTGTGACGTTGCAAATAAAATCACTAGGCAATCAAAACATGTGTCACAATTCTATGGCCTGTTAATGTCAACTAATAAATTTCTAATTAAGGTGTCTAATAAGAGGTTACATCTGTAGAAAGACAATGCACATGTAGTTTTTGCCAATTCTACTTTGCCAGCTTGGTTCTACTAAGCCAGTCATGCATCACAAAAAGGTGACTTGCTACTCTAACCCACCAAATTAGCTGAGTCAAACCGCATGTATGCCCATCTAGTTAGCGCAACTCACTTATGACTAAACAGTTCCACTCGTTCACTCTTCCTCGCTAGTCAAATAAATGCACTACTCATATACCCAACTTGAATGACCATACCTCTACTTTATTTACTTGTTCCTTGATGAATAGGGTCAGACATTACCATATCGCATTTGTGACTCCACTTCAATTTAGCTTGGGTCTATCCAATCGACCTTTTGGAGTTAGTCCAATTCAATTCAATTACATGAGATAATGTGTAATAAGATTTTAAATTATTATATACATGTCTATATTCTAATTTAACTAAACACTTCATTTTCAAAGCCCGGAACCTACACAAATTTCTTGTTTTATTACTAATTTTTATCTAGAAAACTACATGAATATGATCAAAATGATGTCGTTAACTTTTTAGAACATTTTAAGATTTATTTTTCATATTGATGAGATAATAAATGACTTGATGATTCCACTTTTGAATATTATTGTTTCCTATCAGTTGATCACTTCATCTATCAATCATTTGAGCCTTGCTGGCTTGTCTAATCTAATTTTTAGCTTCTTGCTAGCTCTTAAGGGTCATTGACAATCTACTCGTCCAATGTCTCCTGCCTACCTTTTGACTATGGTCCCTACAACATTCATTAATCACCCAATCTTGGCCCATCACTATTCATCACGTAGACAACTACAATCTCCCATGTGCACCAGTTCATGGTTGGCATTTGGAGTCCTAAGGAATGGTTTGATGCTAACCAACCTCTTTATATTCCTCTTGTCACATCTGACGGTTAACATATCTCGTCATCGCCAATTTTGCATGTATGTCTTTCATCAGACTTGTCTATTATCAGCCAAGTGGATTGAAACAAATAATACCCGGTGCCCTATTGTATCCTTCACTCATTGGATCGCTTAGACATTGTTGACAGATGCTCAAGGAATATCTTTACTGCATGGCCTTTACACATAAATGTACCTCTTTCAAGCCATTATAAAAACTTAAAACCTAACAATATATTGATACCAAGCATTAGTTTTATTACCAATTTTTATCTAGATAACTACATGATCAAAATTTGAATCCTCGTATACAAAAAATGAAACAGCACATGCTGCTTTTCTTTATTACCGTAAATCTTTCTTAAAGTTTATGGATGGCAAATTCTATAATGAAAAAAGTATCCTAGTACGGTACCATCTATTCACAAAGCAAAATGATCCCACTCAACATTTCATTCTTAAAGCTCTCAAAAACTGCATAGTTATTTGCATCTGTGTCAATAGTACACTGGTGACATGCCAACGCCTATAAGCTTAAAGCTTCTTGTTAATGCCCTCATTAAATTTTATAAAAATTCTAAACTTTAAATGAAATTTTCCTAGGAAACCAATTCACAACAGTCAATAGGAGAATCACACCCCAATTAATATAAGAAAAATCCAAGATCAAATTCTTCAATAGTTTCTTCGCATAAGGCACATAAACCAGAAACTTGAGTTGATCTCCTTCAAAAAGTTCAACTTGTACTCATGCAATTATACTATTTAAAAACAAAGGATATGTAATAGAATTCCAAATGAAATATTAGCATCAATCTTTCTCACCTTAAACTTAAAATATCATCATAAGCCTTATCACAATTATTTAGGGTCAGTTTATGGATCCTGTTCCTACTAAGTGTTGCACGAGGTATCAAACCTATAGTTGCAATTGTCACCATTAAATCATCAAAATAATATCCAACTCTTCATCATAAGGATAAAAAAAAAAATCACCTAGAAATATGTTTATTCAATACCATGCTAAACTAAACTTGTGAAGTTTAAACCACAAGCATGTGGCATCACCCCTTCAAGCCAAAATTATCTTCCAGCTTAAAATATAATTATATTAAAAATAAAATATAATTCTCAATCATTAAATCAAAAAGGTAAATCTGAAAGAAAAATTATGGCATGAAATAAGAATATATTAGATATTAAGCAAAAAGAGAATCTCTATCAGAAATTTAGCACATGACCTCAGATGCCTGACAGATCAGAAAATATTTCCACTGTCTATCAATCTATCATAGATAATCAAAGAACAACTTCACAAAATAATATTGCAGAACCAGATAATTACAACATGTACCTTTTTTAACCATCCGAGTAAATCGAAAAGTAATCCAACGAGAGCACAAAAAAAGTACAGAAAATGAAAAAAAGCTTCTTAATTCAGCTGCAAAACTTTCTTTACACCCACCTCTACCTAGAAAGCCGAAAGAAAAATTGCTACAACCAAAGTAACAGCAAATTCATGAAACACGAAACAGAAAACAACTGAAACAGCAAAACCGCACAAAACCCCGATAAACACTAATACAAATTCTCCGTATGAACTCCCAACATACAAAATCTGAATCCCATCAACCCTAACGAGATCTACTCCAATTAGAACAAAGAAGGAGAAGAATCAACTGACCAATTAAATCTCATCCTCGGCTATCAAACTTCAACAACAACACTCAATTATCAATTACGACGCAAGACGAGAAGAAGAAACGGAGAAAGCATACCGTGGCCACTTAGCTTCGCCGTTTAGTGGAGTCGAGGAACAGCTGGATTCGCTACAGATTTTTTATCTTTTCGCCATTTTGATCGATGGAGTTGGTCGCCGAAGCCAAAGGGGTACATAAGACTTATGCAGCATTATATCGAGTAAATATTATATCAATACTGCATAGTTGTGTAACCAATAAAATCACGTCACAATATCCCGCGCGACAGACAAATAAAAACGACGCACTAACACAGAGAATATTCCTCCTGTGTTATTCATGTGTTATTGCGTGTTATTCATGTGTTATTATGTTATTATAATACCAAGAATATTCTCAGGACAAAATAACACAATAACACTTGAATAACATGGGGAATATTCCCGACAGAGAAAAAAACGGCGCAGTAACACGGGGAATATTTTTCCATGTGTTATTCATTAGTTATTCATGTGTTATTGTGTGTTATTCATGTGTTAGTGATGTATTATTGAATTATTATAACACCAGAAATATTCTTAGGACACAATAACACATGAATAACACGACGGGGGGGGGGGGGAATATTCCCTGTGTTACTACGCCGTTTTTTTTATCTCTGTCGTGCAGGGTGTCGTGACGTTATTTCATTGGCTACGCATGTTACTCTGCGTGCGTAGTATTGATGTAATATTTTTTCCTCTGTAACGTATTTGTATGAGTTTCGTGTTTTTATGTGTACAAATAAGTTATACGGAGGTTATAAGTGAATTACACGGAGGTTACGGGAGTATAACCCGAAATAACCCCATGTATCCCCTAAATAACCCCTGACGTACGCAGCGCTGCGTACATCTTATGCAAATATTTTCCCTTGCAAAGTCGTGGTTCTTCGCATGGTGCACCCAAAAGTAAACCGCACCACCATTCTAGGGGGGAATATTCCCTGTGTTACTGCGCCGTTTTTTTATCTTTGTCGTGTAGGGTGTCGTGGTGTTATTTCATTGGCTACGCATATTACTCTGCGTGCGTAGTATTGATGTAATAGTTTTTCCTCTGTAACGTATTTGTATGAGTTCCGTGTTTTTATGTGTATAAATAAGTTATACGGAGGTTATAAGTGAATTACACGGATGTTACAGGAGTATAACCCGTATATAACCCCATGTATCCCCTAAATAACCCCTTACGTACGCATCGCTCCGTACCTCTTATGCAAATATTTTCCCTTGCAAAGCCGTGGTTCTTCGCATGGTGCACCCAAAAGTAGACCGCACCACCATTCTAGTTGGACTTGGGTGGACCTCTGGGTTCTTTTTTCTAATGACCTCGCACTTTTACTTTTGTGAAGTCATGAATGGAAGAATTCGGGTCGTTTAGGGCCGCTTATTTAGTGCGGTGGCATTTTGAAAACGTAGCAGGCCGTTTGGGTAAACAGTGGAAGTATTTTCTTATTTGGTGCAGTGACAGTTTTTTGGCTGCAGTTAGGGCTGTAAAAACGGCGAACAACTCGTGTTCGACTTGTTAATTTAATTTGATAAATTAACGAGCCGAACACGAATTAAGATGTGTTCGTTTGTGTTCGACTCGTTTTGACTCGAAATACTACTCATCAAGTTTTTATATATATATATATATATATATATATATATATATATATATATATATATATATATATATATATAAATAATTGTATTTTAAAAAAATTTAATTGACTACAAGACTACAAAGATTTATAACTAATTAAAAAATTGATTAAGAAAATAGAATAAAAATTATTAAATTAGATTCAAATGATGTTTTAATATAAATAATAATTTTTAAATCTTGCTCACACCCTTATTCTCTTATGGTTATATGATTAGGGTTGTTAAAAGGACTCTTTGTTTGTGAACAGCTCGTGTTCGGCTCGTTAAGCAAACGAGTCGAACACAAACACAATTTTTGAGCTTGAAATATAAACGAGCTGAACACCAACCCTAACTTTTCCAAAAAAAAAATAAAAATTTGTAATTGTCATCATACATAGCTTATCAGCAGATTATTCAATAAACTGCAGCTGCCTCATCCAGACCCTTCGATTCAACTTAACGTTGGACCGACCCGCAAAACCAGAACAATCTTTTATTCACAAGAATTTGACAAATCATTATCATCATGCACAGCAGCGCAAGCATTTAGTAATATTTTTTATTAGATTTTTACGTATAAGTTATTCAAAAATTAAATATAATATTTTTATAAAAAAAATTTAAAAAAATTATATTTCAACCATTTAATGAATGGGTAAGAGAAGGTTGTTTTCATGAAAATGAGAAGTTTTGAGTGTTTGAAATGTTAATTTTTAAATTTGGATGATTAAAATATTATATTTAATATTTTGAGTAGTTGGCAAGTACAAACAACTACATTTTTTGTGCATGTACATACATACCACATTTTTTATTCCATGAATGTCCGATAAAACATGTAACATTGTATTGTAAAATGACCTCTATTTATAGACGTAGAGGTTTGAACATTGGAATTACAGATTTCTCCTCTAATCATTAACTTTCGAGGGGGTACTTTTAGTATATTACAGAAAAAAATAACAAATGTGTTTTATCTTACTGACATGAGACTAGTCAATCGTTCGTATTTTGGGTTGCCACATCAATAACTGGTCGGTAGTGATGTTATTGGTTGATCGATTCCAACGGAAGGATCGTCACGTCAGTAGTAGGTCAACATAGCTTAAGTTGATCATATTCTTAGGTGCACATTTTAACGATCCTCCTTCCATTGAGTTGTCGACTGTTCGAATGATCCCCATGAGCGAAAGATCTTCAATCCTCCATCAATCGTCAGACCCTCCATTCATCGTCTTCACTTGACTGTTGGATTTCATTGAGTTTGCAACGATGTCTAGTGAGGGAGCCTCGAGTGCTGACAAGGTTGCGCTCCTCAAGGCTTTTGGGGGTATGTTGGCTAAGGCACATAAATTTGATGTGAATCAAAACCTGACCGAGGAGCCTCCTATAGGGGAAATGAGCAGAAAAAAGGTTGTGATAAGATCAAAAGCCGACGATCGAGAGAATGAAATTTGGTCCTCTGATTCTCTCGTAGGTTCGCTGCAGGAACAATTCCGAGACGACTTGGGGGCCGACATAGTGTTCATCTGGATGGGCAATAGGTCACAATGAATGATCCCGTTGGTGAAAAGAAGGTGATCATTATGCCTATTGCGGAGAAAACAAACCCTCGAATTGACGGGATTAAAGCGAAGACCGAGGGAGAGTTCCTGCCTCAGTCCCCGGGGGACAATCTTCCCCTCGTGGGTGGAAAATAGGGGAAAACGGGTGAGGACGCACTCTCTATCACTACGTCTAAATGTGGTATGGGATTTTAACTTAATAGTAGTAAGTTCTGGTGATCCTTTCTCTGGTTTAGTCATAGAGGTCCTAACGATCAATTCCTTTTCATCATATCTTAGTGTTGATCTCACGAAGGATGTGGTTGTCATGGACCAAAGGACAGATGAAGAAAACCAACCTCGTAGCGAGGAACAGGGGTCAGAGAGTTAAGGAAGCCCCATCACGACAAGGTGGGAGGAGATAATTGAGAGAGTCTGGGCATCCTCTGATTCTTTATTGCACCGCCTTATGAAGGTGGAGAAGCATTTCCTTGTTCTTTGAAACACCGTCAAAGGGATGATGATTGTGGAATAGGTGCAATTTTGACTAGCATCGATCAGATTGAGAAGGAGATCGTTGTTTTGCGAGCTAGAGCATAAACGGGCCGAACACGAGAGAGCCCGGGTCCAGCTCCTTTTCGGCTTGTTAAAAAATATCACTGTTCGTGGTAGTCTTGTTTATATTTCGAACATAAAAAAATTGTTTATTTTCAGTCCGTTTGCTTAGCAAATTAAACACAAGTTGTTCGCGAACAAAGAAAGTTTTGATAACTCTAGTCACACAACTATAGAGTGTTAAGGTTAGGGGAAAGATTTAAATTTTTTGTTTATATTAAAAATCATTTAAATATAATGCAATATAGTTTTATTATATTTGTAATTAATAATTTTAATTGATTATAAAACTTTGTAGCTTTGTTGACGATTAAATTATTTAAAAATAATAGTCAACAATCACACACACACACACACACACATATATATATATATATATATATATATATATATATATATATATATATATATATATATATATATATATATATATATATATATATATATATATTCGTTCTTTAGAGCCTAAACAAGCAAAACACGAATGAACAAAGCTTTGTTCGTGTTTTGCTCGTTCATATATCAAGTTCAAAAAAATTATTCTTGCTCGGCTCATTTGCTTAGCAAATGAATTAAACATGAAAAGCATAGCGAGTTGAACACGAATTGTTCACGAACAACGAACCATTTTGACATCCCTATTTGTGTGAGGAGTTCTCCACTTTTCAGGGGGGAGATGGTTATCGCTCTAAATGAGATGGTGTGTCTTTCCTTGGAGTAGTCGGTCGCTAGAGCGACCCCTGTTGTTCAGATAGGGACCGGTCATACAGAGTATTTTAGACTAGGTGGTGAGTTTATATATGAGATATTGCTTCAGCGAGAGTTTGTCCCAAGTGAAGTTATTGGTGTTCACTTGTCAAGGTTTTTTCTCCCGGAATAATTTCTTAAAATTTATGTAATTACATATTTTTTTAGCTCGTGGTTTTGTGAAAACAAATATTGACGATAGTTTTAGTACTATTACTACAGATATTGGTGGGGTCTTTCGTGATCACATTGGGCGGGCTTTACTTACATTTTCTGCTCCTTGTGAATGTGTTAATGCTTATTCCAAAATGACTACGGTCCTTGACTGCTTACTTGTTGTAAAGGAGATGAAATTTTGAAATTTGATTGTGGAAATGGATTGTGCTTCGTTGCTGCTATGGTAGTAATTTGTGTAATTTGCTAAATTTGATTCTTTGGGCAAAGATAAGAAATCTACTCTGCTACATTACTCAGAATCATAACTTTCCAGAAGCAAACTGACCTGCAATCTTTTTAGCCAGAGCTTGTGCAACTAATGGAGTCATTAAGGTAGGCATGTAAACTAATGCAAACTGTAATCTACTCATTGATGACCATATAATAAACTTACCTTACATAGAACATAACTTCTAACATCAGCTAGAATTTACATGTTCTAAGGACTCACACCCCTTTTATTTTCAATCATTGCCTCTAATACTATTATGATTTTTATTTTTCTTGCAAAATAAGTGGTTATATGTTATATTATTAATGTCCTTATTTCTAGCATCTAAATTCATATAATCATTGCAATATTTACATGCATCTAGTCACTAAATGTCATTATCATGTCACTTTAGGATGCACCAAAATTCCAACACAACTTTCACCCTGCAATTAATTTCCCAAAATAATTTGCCCATCAAAATCTCATAATAATTTTCTATGATGGCACTAAGACCATAATAATGCACAATTATAGCCTTTAATTGATATATTTCTATTGATAAA
>NEWO01000024.1:2416854-2442450 GCA_003013225.1 Phalaenopsis aphrodite | reverse complement strand
ATACATATAAATTATATACCACATAAGTAAATTTCCTATTTTTAATGAATTTGAGATATGAAATAAAATTTACACTCAATCCAATTAGGTAAAGTCACAAATTAACCAATCTCTCAATCAACCAACAAATTAATTAATGGCATCAATCAAAAAATTGAAGCAAATTAATCCTAACTTCTCAAACATTTCCTTCATCAATCACTCATCTTTGTCTACTTTCTCCATCAGTTACACAACAACCCCACAGCCTTCCCAACGGCCTTCCTTCTTCTGGCAATGGGTCCTCCTTTCTTCCTACTTAAACCCTAACCCTCATGCTATAAAGGTACCATCTTTAACCTCTCTCCTTCCATTAACGCGCTGCAACCAACTCTCCCCTGTCAGTCTGCATGGCTCCCCCTCTCCCCTTCTTCTCCATCATCTTCTTCCTCCTGTTCTCTTGCGCTAATTCTCAGCCTTCTCCTGGATATTATCCAAGCGCTCACTTCAGTCCTCTTAGATTCTATGAAGGATATAACTGCTTATGGGAACAGCAGCATCAAACAGTCTCTCAGGATCAATCCTCTGTCACAATCTGGCTAGATAAATCTTCAGGTAATTAAATTTACCTTTTTTTTCAAACATTTTGAATTACTGTAACTCTGTTTGATCTTTTTCATAATCAAAATTTGATTTTGATTCATATAGGAAGTGGATTCAAGTCAAAAACTGCATATTTAAGCGGCTATTTTGCTGCTTCAGTAAAGCTCCAGAGTGGATACACTGCTGGAGTAAACACAGCATTCTATGTAAGATGCATAGCGGCTAATTGATATCCTACGTATTTACACATCTAACCCCTAAAGTTTTTATTTTTACATATATGCTCTCCTACATATGCATCAAAAAAATGAAAATTTACATTTACTTCCCTCCAAATGCAGCTTTCAAACAATGAAGCCCACCCTGGATATCATGATGAGGTGGACATTGAATTTCTGGGGACTATTCCTGGCAAACCCTACACTTTGCAGACAAATGTTTATGTGATGGGGAGTGGAGACGGCAGAATTATTGGGAGAGAGATGAGATTTCACCTCTGGTTTGATCCGACGGCCGATTTTCACAATTATGCAATACTTTGGAACCCTGAAGAGATCATGTGAGCATATATTTTCTATATTTACATATTTATTTTATTTATTTACATGACATAACACACCTAAGAACATTTTAAAACTGAAGTATACCTTCAGGGGTTAGATATGCAAATAGCAAGGAGTTGTGTGGCATGCATGTAAATTTTTGTTTAAATTAATCATTAATTATCCTGTGTTTGAATGCTAATTATGTTTTGTTAACGGTATAAATTTACTTTAGAATTGGGTTAAGCGACAACTTAGAGTGGGACCCACATGTCTTTTTTCGTTTTTGTCCCCTTATCAGTTATCATCATACGTGCTCAAAAGCTTGCCCCATAATTCTTATGTTGTAACAAATACATACCAAAAAAGCGATCCATTTTGTAAATTTATCTTCATATAAAAATAAAAATAGAGTTTTTTAGGTATCAATATTGAGTATGACATTTGAACCATTCAATTCATTGCATCAGTAGGATGAGATAGATGCGAATGCGTGCTGATTTGGTCGTGTTTTGGTGATATTGTGGTGGTGTTACACTGAAATACTACCATGATATCACCAAATACACCGATCTGCAGATGTGGATTCTACACATAATATTCGCTCCTAGTAAAGACTTCGAGTGAAAATTTTGGGCGGTTAACATGTTGTATTTAAAATTTTTATGGTTTCGAGTGATTGTTATTTAAAAACTCTCATAAATAAAGGAAAATTTATTTACATACAACTCAATTCTTTCGCGTTTATATATCTCACCTTCAACACTTATCAGTTTCTTCGTCGACGATATACCAATACGACGATACACAAGCAATAACGATGCGACGTTTCCTCGCCGTCCGATGTGGGTTTATGGGTCGATATGGGATGCATCGTCATGGGCGACAGAGAACGGAAAATACAAAGTAGATTACAATTACCAACCCTTCATCGCTCGAATGACCAAGTTTCTCATCGGCGGCTGCTCGGCCTACGCCTCCGGAAACTGCCGGCCGCCGCCAACTTCTCCGGCGGGTCATGGACTCAGCAGCATGCAGTACATGTCCATGAGATGGGCTCAGCAGAACTACATGGTTTATGATTATTGCAGGGATTCTTCAAGGGATCATTCGCTCACCCCAGAGTGTTAGGAAGATTTACATATATGCCACTAAATTTTTATTTATTTACTTATCTAGCCAACACCGAAACTTCAATTTTTACAGATGTAAGAAAGTAAAGTTTAGGTTTTGGGGTTAGATTTATAAATATATGAGAATTTGGGGGTATATGTATGAAAATTATGATATTTTCTATTGCAGCCCTTCTACTGTACTGCAGAGTGGCTTTGCGGGTAGATGAGGCGATTTAGGTCTGTGTGTGGTTCTGTAACTGATGATGATGTTCTTTTTCTATTTTGCCCCTCCATTTTAATATAATTTACATTGCCGATGCATGAAAATGTATTTTAGTTCTTAGAGGTAATACAATGATATTTTAGATGTGATATGAATGATTTGAGTGGTATAAATGTAAATTGCAGAGTTTAAATGTTAGATATGTAAATAAATAAGAATTGGGAGGTATGCATGTAAATTACCTTTTTTTTTTCCTTGAAATGATGCTCTGTTTTTATTTTGATTTTGAATAAATAAGATGTTTGCAGAGCTGACTACATCGGAGTTTATTCAAAGGGTATTGAGAGGTTATATGTAGGTTATACAGATATTATAGGGGGGTATAACTCGGATATAACCCCCCAATATTCTCTGAATAACCTCTGATGTACGCAACTCTGCAAACATCTGACGTACATAAATTTTTAACATCTGACGTACATAAATTTTTCTCTGGGAGAAGAAAACTCGAAGGTGGAGTAAAATAAAACAGGGACAAGAAAATTGACAAAAATAAATAAATAAATTATATTTATTTAAATAAATGCTGCCTTTGCATGACTAGAAAGAATAATTTGAAAATGGAATATTTTGATGTGAAATTGGTCATAATTATGCGGTGCGAAGCTTTGTTTCAATGACTAGAGCTTTTGAAAACAATATGGAGTATTACATATACTCCACATAATTTTTATGTATTTATATATCTATCATAAATATGGAATGCATTTTGTTTCACACGACTATTGATTTTAATCAAGTATGGCTCTCGGTGCATGCGTTTTAAATTTAAACTTTAAATTATTCAACTCTGATTTAAATAAGTTTATAGTCAAACTTGTTAGAAAACAAGAGATACAAAAAAGGTGGCTAGGGTTTTTGTCAATGCTTCCCAAAACTCATTACAAGAGTATAAATATATGTACAAACAGGAAAAGACAAAACTACCCATAAATTATAGAGAAATAGAAATACACAACTATATTTAACATCCCCCCTCAAACTCACGATGCATCGAGGAGAATCATCGAGAGTTTGCTAATCAAAAAACAAAAACGTTGAGTGGAATGCGATTTCGTAAACACGTCAGCAAGTTGCATGGAGGAAGAAATATAGGGTAAGGTGATGGTGCCATGCTGAAAATGATGACGAGTGAAATGACAATCAATCTCAATATGTTTGGTGCGCTCATGAAACACTGAGTTGCGGGCAATTTGTATAGCACTTTTGTTATCACAGTACATAGGAGTTGGGCTAGAGAAGGAGACACCCATATCAGCAAGTAACCAACGCAACCAAACAATTTCTGCAGTGGTGGATGCCATGGCACGATACTCAGCTTCGGTAGAAGAGCGAGAGACAACTTCTTGCTTCTTACTCTTCCAAGAAATGAGAGAATCTCCTAGAAAAATACAAAATCCTGTGGTAGACTTACGATTGGTGGAATCACCACCCCAATCAGCATCAGAGTATGCACGTAATTCCAATGAGGAAGATGTAGGAAAGAGAAGGCTCTGAAATTGAGTACCCCGAAGATATCGAAGAATGCGAAGGACTGCTACCCAATGAACTGTAGTAGGAGAAACGACAAACTGACTGACAACATGTACAGCATAAGAGATATCTGGTCTAGTGATGGTAAGATAGACCAAGCTGCCAACAAGTGTACGATACAAAGTGGGATCGGACAAAGGAACACCATCAGAAGAGTTATAATGAGCATTAAGCTCAAGGGGAGTAGCAGTTGTCCGAGTATCAGATAGACGAGCTTGTTCAAGGATGGTGCCAATATACTTAGATTGGGAAAGAAGATAACCTCTAGGGGAATGAGCTACTTCAATCCCCAAAAAATATCGAAGAGTGCCCAAATCTTTCATCTCAAACTGTTGAGCTAATTGTAATTTCAATTCGGCAATCCCATTATCATCATCGCCAGTGATGATCATATCATCAACATATAGGGAGAGAATGATACGACCATGTGAGGTGGTTTTGAGAAACAAAGCAGTATCATGTGAGCTAGAATGAAACCCAAGTGATGTAATCACAATGGAGAATTTTTCAAACCAAGCTCTAGGAGCTTGTTTAAGTCCGTAGAGGGCTTTCTTTAATTTACAAACTTCACCATGATTATGAGAGACACCTGGTGGAGGCACCATGTAAACTTCCTCTTGAAGATCACCATTTAAGAATGCATTTTTAACATCCATTTGAGAAATATGCCATCGATGAATAGAAGCAACTGCAATAAGAGAACGAATGGTAGTCATTTTGGCAACAGGAGCAAATGTTTCTTCATAATCTAGACCATATTGTTGAGAAAGTCCCTTAGCAACCAAACGAGCTTTATATCGCTCAACAGACCCATCAGACTTCGTTTTGATTTTATACACCCAACGAGAACCAATTGCACGTTTTCCTGGAGGAAGAGAGGTAATGTCCCACGTATCTGTCTTTTGCAAAGCATAGAGTTCTTCTGCCATAGCTTGCTGCCAAAGAGGATCAAGAATAGCCTCTTGATAGGAAGAGGGCTCAGACAAATTGTGAATGGAGGTTAAAAAGGAAGCAAAAGAATTAGAATAAGTAGAGTAAACAAAATCTGGCAATTTAGTTGACTTACGATCACGGTGAGGGTACCGAGGAAGAGGAGGATCCACAATCACAGAAGGTTCTTGGGGAGCCGTAGGGATAGTGGGAGCATCTGGATCGGCGGAACTACCAGTGTCAACCCTGCAAAGCTCAATATCAAGATGATTTGGATGATGAATCATATGATGAGGTTCAATATCTGTGTCGGTCTGAAAAGGATCAATTGGGATAAGATCAGACTTTGTAAAACTATGAGAAGAAGGAGGAATTGAGTAATATGGTATATGCTCAAGAAATACAACATGTCGTGAGACAAAAAGTTTTTGAGTGTCAGGATTATAACAACGATACCCTTTTTGACCGTCACCATAGCCAAGAAATACACAGGTTGCCGAGCGCGAAGACAATTTATTACGTTGTACATGAGGAAGAAGAACGAAGCAAGTTGAACCAAAAACTCTTAAAGCAGAATAATCAGGAGCATGATCATATAATTTTTGAAAGGGAGACAAACCTGAAGTAACAGAAGATGGAATTCTGTTAATAATATAGACTGCGGTAAGAATAGCTTCCCCCCAAAATTCACTTGGAACAGAGCCAGACAAAAGAATGGAGCGAGCTGTTTCAACAATGTGACGATGTTTCCTTTCAGCAACTCCATTTTGTTCAGGAGTGTCAGTACAAGAAGTTTGAAGGAAAGTCCCATCACATGCAAGTAACTCAGAGAATTTAGTAGAGGTATATTCACCTCCCAAGTCACTTCGAAAACATTTAATAACAGCATTATGTTGAGTTTTGACAAAAGCACGAAACATATTATAAACACTAAAAAATTCAGACCGATTTTTCATAAGATAAAGCCAACAATATCGGGTATAGTCATCAATGAACGAGACATAATATCTAGATCCACCTTTTGTAACAACAGGTGATGGACCCCATACATCTGAATGAACCAAGTCAAAAGGTGCAACAGAAAGTGAAACACTTTTAGGAAAGGGTAAAGCAGAAAATTTAGCAAGTTTACAACCACAACAGTCAGAAATATCACTAGTTTTTAACTTGCCCAAAGCGCCTGTAGTAACTAGATATTTTAGACGAGAAGAGGAAACATGTCCAAGGCGAGAGTGCCATAAATAAAATTTAGAAGAAGATGAACTCAAACGAAAAGATGATAGGTCAACACTGGAAGCTGCAATATCTGGAATTCTCAGCTCATCCAGAATATAAAGTCCACCTTGTCTACGGCCTGTCCCAATTAGCCTCTTGGATTGCGGATCCTGCACATAACAAGAAGTGGAAGAAAGTAAAACTGAGAAACCAGAATCACATAATTGACCAACAGAAACAAGGTTCAAAGTAAGACTGGGGATATAATAAACATTCGAAAGGGATAAATGTGGTGTGCATACAGATCCAATGCCTGCTAATGACATAAGAGTGCCATCAGCAGTCATGACAGATACAGATGACGCAGGATGTAAGGATACAAATGATGTAAAGTCAGATGACATATGATGAGAGGCTCCAGAGTCAAGAATCCAAATGGAAGATGATATACCTGATGAGCTAGAAGAAGACAAACCTATATTTGAGGAGGCGGACATGACATGTGGTTGTGTGGCAAGAAATTTTTGAAACTGTTCAGCAAGCACAGCTACTGTGGGACTTGAAGAATATGCATGTCCAATACCAGGAGAGTCTGTCGAAGGAACGGCAGTAGCAACATTTGATGTTGAAGTCTTGAAGTTGCGTGGGTGTAGTGGATTCAGTTGTTGAGTCTGTTGAGATTTGTTCATCAATTTAGGGCATTGAGCTTTCCAATGACCCTTTTGCTTGCAGAAGCTACATTCATCAAAACCAACCTTTCCATGAGATTTACTTTTATTATGAGTAGCAGCAAAAACAGATGGATTAGGAGTGGGGAGAATCCCTTTCTCAACATTCCCTTTCTCAGATTGAGACTTGAGACGAATCTCTTCAGCTAATAACTCATTAACTACGGAGTCAACCGTTGGAAGAGGATTGCGGTGTAAAATAGTTCCACGAAGCCCTTCAAAGTCATTTCGAAGAGCCATAAAAAACTGAACCAAACATTGTTCTTCTCTACGATCAGTGTATGGTTGAAAAGCTCATAATTCTGCAGATTCAGTAAGAGATAATTGATCCCAAAGATTGGTCATAGCAGAATAAAATTCTTGAATGCTCATGTTGTTTTGTTGAAGAGCACGAATGTCTATCTCTAATTGATACTGTTTTGCAAAATTTGACTGCACATATAATCTTTCCAAATGATTCCAAACTTCTTTGGCGGTTTCATATTTTGCTAATTGAACACCGATTGATTGTGAAACCGAGTTATTGATCCAAGTGATTATTTTTGAATTATTTGCCTCCCATGCCTCCAACATTTCTTCATATTTTTCATCTTTTTCATTTATAGGCTTCACAGATGTTCCGGAAACATAACTCCACATTCTTTTTCCTTTCAAAAAATTCTTCAAAACATAACTCCAATAGGAGTAATTTTGTCCATTTAATTGGACACTAATAGACTGAAGGGAATCGTCCTTTTCACCCGTTATTGCAATGATACAAATAAAAATAAACAAAGAAGAAAAATACCACTAAATCCGCAGAACAGATCGGGAGGAGTGGCGATCCGACGGAGATGTCTCGAGCTTGATCGCGAACGGGAGTCGCGATTCGACAGACGAGTTCGTCTCTCCAAGGAAGAGGGAAAAATCGGCGGGTTTTGAGCGCAAGGAGAAAAAAAACGGCGCTCTCACCTTGAGGGAGAGGCGATCCGACGGCTTTAGGGAAGGAGAGGCGATCCGACGGCCTTGCGATGCTGAGAGCGAGTTCTGTGCAGAGAAGGAGAGGCGATCCGATGGAGATGGCGAACGGGAGTCGCGATCCGACAGACGCGGGAGTCGCGATCCGACAGACGAGTTCGTCTCTCCAAGGAAGAGGGAAAAACCGGCGGGTTTTGAGTGCAAGGAGACGAAGAAGGGAATGTTTCCAGCGAAACCAATCGGTCGATCAAAATTGCTCTGATACCATGTTAGAAAACAAGAGATACAAAAAAGGTGGCTAGGGTTTTTGTCAATGTTTCCCAAAACTCATTACAAGAGTATAAATATATGTACAAACAGGAAAAGACAAAACTACCCATAAATGATAGAGAAATAGAAATACACAACTATATTTAACAAAACTGACTGTCTCGACACGACGAATCCAATGATACCAAAATTGGTTTGATTTGCGTACAATCAAGCCCAGATCAAGTCATTGAAGCACATTTAGAGACTTTGAATCGTCAATTGAATGATCAACTTATACTTTTACATATGTATAGTCGAATCAAGTGTCTAGACGAGAGAAATCTAACGAGCTTAAGATTACTCAATTTCGATGTACTAAGATGCTCAAATATTTTAAAAAAATAATATATGTTTAGGGCAAATCAACATGTACCACGTCCAATCAGGTGGTTAGGGATGTTACATGCTAAAAGGCCAGAACCCCCTCTCCAAAACTTAATAAATATGCTTCTTTCTTCACTTAAGAGATGAAGATGGAGAGAAGACACAGTGAGAAATCACAGGCTTCCGTAACCGCGAACCATCGTCGTCCAACGTCGACCTTTAACAACCATCATAGACCATCACTGTCTACTGTCATCGACCATTACCAGCCAATACCCAATGTTTGCAATTATTATAGTTAAAAAATATATTGGTTATATCTAACACTTGTATTTTCTTTGTATTATATAAAGATCAGTATAGTTTTTTGTGCGAGATTGTAACCATGTTTCTCCCCATCGTGAGAGAAGCGCGCACCCATGTACTTACAAACACATAGTGAATTGCTTTAATTGGGCCAAGCTCCGAAATTTTTTCTCTTTCTAAACTATTTTTTGATCTCCTCCAACTACTTTCGTTTTATCTATGCGTGTGCTGGATCTTTGTCCAACATTATGACGTTAAATAATCACTCTATTTTCGTGAATTAATATCGACACACAATAACTATCTTCTTAAAAGTGAAATAAGACTTTCTAATTAACCTACTAATTAATCTGTTAAACTAAACTCATATACTTTTGCTCTACAAACCCAGCCAAATTATAAGTTTCCCAACCGATCCAAGGTATTAAGTAAGCTAACATACACATGCATGTGAAATAATTGAACCATGTACGGACTTAATTAGTTTATTAATTATATATTAGATTTGTGAAAGTAAAATAATTATAAAAAAAGTATTTTCTTACTCACTTCTATTGATTATAAGAAGAATTTTTTAAGCATTAAATTAATTTTAAAATAAATATAACAACTATATTTTTATTCATATTATTTTTATTTATTCCTTTTTAAGAAAATTAAAATTATTAAATTTTTTTGACATAATTTTTTTTCTCCAATACTATATATAAAATAATCATAAAAAAAATTTAATTCATGTGTGCACAAGTAATTAGTTACTTCATATTGTTGCTAATGATCTAATTTGATCCAATAGATTTAGTGTGGCCTGAAATATGCTTGTAGCTCGTTATATTCGATTATCAGCCGAGCTAGCTTGAAAATGAATCGAGTTCAATCCGGCTCAAAATCGAAACAAGCTGGCTCAAATTGAGTTATTTGGATCAGCTTCAGTTCGGATTTGACTCAGTTTGACTCAAAATTGAAATTGACTCGCTCAAATTGAGTTATTTGGATCCGTTCCTACTTGAAATTGGCTCGTGACTTATTATATACAACGAGCTAGTCTCGAGCTAGTTCGAGCCGATTCATATACGACATGAAATATTTTCGAAGTTTCAACTCAATAGTCGGCTCATTTATTTCAATCCATTCTTGTCCGACCAAAAATTTGATCGATATTTTAGCGATTAACAATATTCAAGCTAAATTAACAGCCATATTTTATATGAGAAAAAAAAAAAGCAATTATAATACCATTATTCTTCCTCATTTTATTAAGCGCATAACGCCAACTTTTGCCAATTTATTCATTGCATTTTTCTTCGCTTTAAAGGCTCTGATGTCATAATAATGTCTCCACCTGCGCTAAATTTTAAAATTAGATTTTCTTTTTGAAATTTAATTTATTATTGACAACATAATTTTAAAATAAATTATGTTAATCTTTTAAGAGATAGGGTCCTGTATTGTTCGTGAGTTCATACAACCTACAAAAAAACACCATTTTTAGGAGGAAGGTACGAAGTAGATGATGAAAGTATTGCTAGTGCTCCTGTTTCTCACTCTATTTTTTCTTCGACTTTTTCTAATAACATCACAAAGAGAGAGGAGCCAGTTTCAAACTTTATTTTCTTTTTAGATCCTCGTCCCCTTTCTCAGTTTCATTCGTTCTTCCTTTTATATATGAGAGAAAATAAATCTTAAATTTGTTACGTTCGACACTGTGTCTGTCCGTGGAAAAATTATTCCATACGGATCGCTTGCGTGCGGTGTCCGATCCTACGGTCCTAATGTATTTCGGTAGGCCCCACCTAAAATTAAAAAAAAAAATGGAAATAATCCTGACCGTGATCTACAGTCAGGATCAGACACCGAATGCAGAGATACATGTAGTGTCCGTATGCAATAATTTCTCTTGTCCATGACATCTTGATAAAAATATCGCATTGCAAGTGTGAGGCAACGAGAAAAATATGGATTAATAAATAAACTATGACAGCAGTTTGTTTTGCCTCAGACTAGCTTGATCATTTTGACATTTGAGCTTTGTTCAATTTGAAGACTTCTATGGATGACTGGATGAGGATATTGCCTTTAAAACCTGAGACATATTGAACTTAACATTGTGCCCATTAAAGCGATGTGACACAATCTGGACACGTTCAGTATAATGTCTACATTTTTTTTTTTATATTGAATAAAAAGAAAATACTGAATATTTTTAAAATTTTAGTTTCTAAGAAAAATTAAAAGAAAATATTGGAAAAAATATATAGTTGTTCAACATATTAAATAAAATTTGAATAAATTTTCTTATAGGATTAATTTAAAATTTTATTTCTCATTCAAATTTAGTTTCTAAGAAAATAAAAAATGATTCATTCCTTCACAATTTAAACTCATTCCATTTTTCTTTTCATAAGAGAATGATCAGTGATAAATATATATATAATCATGACATATAATATGTAATTATAAAATTACTCATGTACCGTACCGCGAGAGCGTTGCCGCCGCACCCCTAACTCACATAACGAAACACCTCTGATTGGACGGATGTTTCCGCTTCACTCCTCTCACGAGCTCCACTATGCTTGCTCGCTGCACTCGCTCTGTTCCGCTCCGGCATCTGTCACTTATCTAATATATGAGTCATACCTGACATTCATAAAATGATTCTTTTACTTATAGAGGAGATGGTACATAATGATAATATTAAGTTTTTGTCTATGCTTTAAACGTGATTTGTACTGGGGTGTTTCTGATATTTAACATGTATGAGCTTATCATTTGATTTCTTTTTGACTTGATCGGCTAAGCTTAATTGACTTCGGGGTGCAGGTCAACTTGCCTGGCTGAACTAGGTCGAGCATGCAGGTTGGGTCGGTTCGTCCAAGCTAGATCGGATGTCTAGGTTGGTTTCGTTGTCCCTCTGAGTCAGTCGTCCAGGATGAATCACTCCTCTAAGAAATTCAATATGACATATTTTTGTTGTACACGCACACACTCATATGTGTGTGTATGTATGTATAATAGGATATTATTATTTTTGGAGCTACATGATACTGTCGGCCATGGCGTAGGATGTAACGTTCCATGTCATGAAGACGACGACGGCTCGCCCAACTTGGATTCCAACATGATGTGATATAAACTAATCAATACAAATCTGTCAAAACTGCAACATTTTAATATAATTATTTATAAGTATATATATATATATATATATATATATATATATATATATATATATATATATATATATATATATATATTATGTCAATTAAATAATATTTATGGGTGTATATGCCATTATAAGCCATTGGCTTTTTGTTGGTCGTATGGGGGCTTATTGATGATAAGAGGATGCTTTTTCCATGAGAGGTTGTGATATCATTTTCATCAGCTATATTATTTGATCATTTTTATTTATTTATTTAATTATAATTAATTTTCATGAGAGCTAGATGACACAACCTTTGAATTGATTGATACTATTTATAAATTAGAGTTGAGTTATCAATACACTTATCTCAACGAAAGCCATTCCGAATGGGTGGAAGCAATAGACCGAACAACTAGATGTAATAACCAAAGCTAAGTAAGCGAAGTGCCTGAGGTTAAGTGACCGAGGCTGAGTGATCGAAAACGGGTGACTGGGTTCAGAGCCTGAGACAGGCACTCGAGGCCAAGCGTCTAAAGCTAGCCTAACGAGGCTGGGCGCCCCAAGGTTGAGTGACCTTAGGCGAACATTCGAGGATGAGTAGATGAAACAAAATATTTGTATGCTAGAAGATAGTAGCTCATAACCAGACATTTCTCCTTTGTTAATGATCTAATTAGAGGTTGGCTTCTTTGAGGACCCTGACTCATAATAAGATAAGGGTGACAAGAACTGAAGGGACCACAACCTAAGAGTATTGGGCGGGATAGACCCTAATACATCTTTTTACGAAGACTCAACCACTATAAACAGAGGAAATTAAATGCATCTCAGTAAATTATATAAACTTGCGATTATAATTGCCATCTTTATTGTATTTGTTTTCTCATCTTTTTTCGGTGTACAAGTTTTATTCTACACAGATTTTATGTTTATGTTTAAGGATAATTACATACAGACCAACCGAGACAATGATATTTACAAATTAAACTCCCAGGTAATTTTTTTGAACTACGGAACCGATGTTTTAACAAGAATTTTGATGTTTGAGCGACAATTTGAAAAATGGATGAAATAGGGTGGTTGATATGTAAATACCAAGTCGGGTGATTTTGTATGTAAGAAAGATCAAAATCAACAAATTTACTTGTCAAAACTTGAGGTTCTCTAAGATATAGAAATAGGACTATTTATTAAAGAAAATTTTATGAACTACTAAAAAGAGAGAATATGAGTTGATTAAGAGATGTTGGTGCTGAATCACAAATTGTCTAGGAGACATGCTTAAGGAATAAAGCGCTAACGAGGAGAGAGAGAGAGAGAGCGCACTATAGAACAGTAATTTTACATAACATTCATTTATGAAATGGACCTCTATTTATAGGAATAGACACAACAATCACTCTTCTGACATTGCAACCCTAACTTTGAAACCAACTTTTTAGTTATGTACAGATCATATGACACTAAATTTCCTGTAGGGTTCGTCTCTTTCAATAATGTTGATACATGATTGAATGCTTCTCTGGGCATATTATTAAAATCAGATTTGATGATGAACATTCTCAGCAACGCAAATAACTCTGTATGTGTTGTGAAATCATCCCATAAAGGTTATTGTAAAGTGTTTAGTAAGTCATAGAACTATTGCGATTCATTGTTTGTTATTTAAGGTTCGTGTTAAATGCTCTCAACCAATTGAAATTTTTGAGCATCATGAACCATTTCTTCATATGCGCCAGGATCAAATTCCTCTACATGAGGGGCATAACTTGTCAAGGCACCTTCTTGCTCAACTGAACTTCAAGTTCTTGCTTACCATGTGCAGTCCAGTAGAAATAATTAGGTTTGAATCCTCTGCAGTAAAGATCAAAACTTGAAATGCTTGATTTTTTATATAACTAACTAGGTTTGAAATCTTTTTGGACCATGACAATGTTCGAGACTCGGGTGAAACACTACACCTCCCGAATGTACCCTGCTTCCTTCAGCTTCAACACCTCCTCTCCAATGGGTTCGACCAGTGCAATTGCTTTGTTTCTTATCTTCTGTTTGATTGGTCGAACAGTGGGGCTCAAATTTAGCTAGTGGTAGGCAACGTCAACTGATATCTCTGACATCTCTGCAGCGATCCAAGTGAGGACGTCGCGATGGTCTCGAAGCGTTTGAATCAACAACTCCTTGTACCCTGCATCAAAATTATCACATAGCAGGAAATATTTACCGGGCTCAACTTCGACGACAGGAACCTCAAGAGTTGTCTCGCTGGTCTCGTGGCCCCCTTCCCTCCGGTTTTTAAGGTCAAGTGGCTCTTGTTCCACACTTCCTACCCCTCAGAAGTTGCAGACCCACGACTGCTCGAACTCTCCTTTGATAGTGATAACCTCTCTGTCTCACAGGAACTTGACCACAAAGTGTAGGTGGACACCACGACCTTGAAGTGATTCAACAGCGGGTGGTCGAAGGTGACGTTGTAGGTTGGAGGCGAGTCTACTATCAGAAAGTCTTCTGTCTCAGTAAATTTCTACTCACATTATCCTCAGGTGACATCCAATAGTATTAAGCCCAGTGCCTCATTCCTTTCACCTGAAAAACCATGTAGTGGGTCAGCCGGCGCTACCAACCAGTTGTCCCGAAGGTTAAGCTTATCGAGCACTGACTTGAACAATATGCTCACAGAACTACCAGATAGATTGTCATCTCTGAATGTGATGGGAGGGTAGCTTCCACTCCTCTGCATGGCCGCAAGATTGCACTGTTCTCCAGTCTTGGACCTCTTGTGGGAGTTCTACCGAGAGGAATTTGTTCCTCCGAGAATGGTTGGGACTATAGTAGTGATATGGTAGACATTCATCCAGAAGGGCCCAAAGGGGCCTTTATTGTTGGAGCTTTTCCATTCCTTCAGCTTCTTTGTCTTAATCAACTCCTCGACGAGACTCCAAAGATTCATGCATTCCTCCGTGTCATGGTTGTGACCCCGATAGTATTTACAATACTTCCTCATATCTCAAAGAAAAGCTTCGACCCTATTAGCGTGGCCTCCTTGAAGTATTCTTTATCCTAGATGGCATATACAATCTCCACCATTGATACCCTCAACAAGGTAAGCCGTAGGTCTCTGAATTCACTGTGCGGTTACTCATAATACTGTGTCGGCCTCTCATAATACCGAGCATACCTCGGGTCGCAATTCCTTGGCTTATCTTCTGGTTAGTTGTACCGATTAGATCCTTTGTTATCGCGAGAGGATTGGCCTTCATACCGACGCCTGACAGGTGGTCGGTGGTTTTCCTTGGCTTTGACCCACTAGTAGAGGAAGCTATTTTCAAGACTTGATGCTCCGCTGGCTCTGATTTAGGAGTGCTCTCCTCAGCGAGCATGTACTTGTTGTCTATCTCCAACTACTCAACCAAGTACTTATGTCCTTGTAAGCTGAGGTCGAAATAAAATCTTTTTGACCTCAAGCCTTGTTCTAGGGCAACCTGTGCCATGTCAGCTCAAAGGTCCTTTAACTCCATCATTTCCCTCTTAAAACAAATGATATAAGAGCGTCGTCTCTCATTTGGCCCCTGCTTCATCTACCACAGGGCTCATGAGTTCTTCTTTGGTGCCCGAGCATTCACGAACTGTGCTAAAAAAGCCTTCAGATGTCCAAAAGCTGCTCATGCTTCTGACCTGAAGTGAGTGGAACCACTTCAAGGTTGATGACCTCGGAGTGATAAAGATCAGTTGGCACTTGAACGCACCTAAAACCTTCAGTATACACATTATGAATTCGAACAAGTCGATGTGGTCCCTTGGGATCTAATCGGCTCCGATAGGCATTCAACTCCAGAAGCTTAAACATGTCTAGGGGTTCAGCTCCAGAGACATGGAAGGAGAAAGTATTCTTTGACTAACATGGTGTTTCAGTGCGCCCAAGCCATTACTTTTCCACTTGTGTGGATTCTACGTTGTTTTGGTATTGCGAATCATCGGCCCTCTCGGGGCCATTGTTCAATCTTATGTCGTTGTGAATTGACGCAACCACCTGTGACAGGCTTTGCTCCTGAGGGACCTGACCTCCTGTTAGGGCTGTGACGACCCTTAAGACCTCCATGATCTGACCTGACACCTAGTCCATGATCTGAGTCCACATCTTCTACATCTCTCGCTGCATGTGTTGCTCTATTTCTTCTCAAGCGGGTTATACGTTAGTTATTTCTCTTGTCACCCTCTTCTCTTTGTGATCTTTGTGCTTTTCTTGTCAATGAAGTAAAACACTCACCGCACCTTTTAGGATGTTAAATCCAAAATTGTCATGAAAACACGCCTCAGGAACAGAGCGCTAGAGAGAGAGAGAGAGAGAGAGAGAGAGAGAGAGAGAGAAGAGCATAACACAATATAGAACAACAAATTTGTGTATCCGTTATTCATGAAATGGACCCACATTTATGGAATATGGGGGGTGTATACTTACATATTGTACTCATAATATACGTAGATACAGTGTGAGTATTTTAACCAATATATGAATATTGAGTCAAGGGCCTGAAAGGCTCTTGACTGAAACGGGCAGGAACCTTGGCAAACTTGAGGCTTGACATGACTGGATCGCTAAGAAGATGTTCGACAGTACAAAGCCAGGTGCCTATGATAGCCTTCAGCCTGGCTTCATTTTGGTCAGGCAACCATTTGCTAAGGGTCCAATGTAAACTGTTGATTTGGCTATTTGGTTGAGTTTATCCCTACATAGGTGGGGTGAAAAGCTCCGACCACCTATTTTAGAGCCGGGCAATTTGATTTGCTCATCCGGCCGGACTAAAAAAAAAAAATTGGATTCATCGACATGGATCTTGTGCCGGTAGATTGATTTCCAAGAATGTGATCTAATTCCATCCGCCTGGGAAATGCTTTCTTCTCTATCTAAGGGAGTTGGTTGGCTAGACATGGTGCATCAGATTGTCCTTGGCGGGCGCAATGCCACGCCGTCTACCTCCGCCAGCCTTGGGATATCCTCAAGATTTATGCTAACACGTGTTTTATATACACTTTGAGTTAATAGATAGAGAAATTTAAGTGTACATTCTTGTTCCTCTTAGTATAAGCATCACTTTGAATATCATTGATATTACCACTACAATTGGTCCTATGAAAGTACTCTTTAGTACATATAAAAAGCCCTTCCTAGCCAATATATTATATATGATGCAAAGGTTTTTAATCTTAAGATATTAATGGAGCTTTGATCACCAACTAGACAAAAAAAAAATCAAATCAATCATGGGATGATTAAATCTTAAAATATTAAGTTTAATGATAAGATTCTCTCCTTAAACTTGCTCTTATGCGTGGTTGAATTCTAGATGACTCTATAACTTTTAACAATTTTAATATGAGAAAGATTAAGATATAGGTGCATATCTTTTAAAGTATAACAATATGAAATTTCTAAAAATAGGCAATGAAAAAATCTAATGATAATATTAGCAATCAAATCATAAAAATAAGTATAGCTATATAGTAAATAAATTCATGAGCACTTTGTACTTGTGTAGATAGATCATTAGAGACATTAAAATTAAAAGCCAAATACATTCTTTCATTCTTATTTAATAATGATCAATCTTGATGCCATAAAAAATCTTCATGATAAGGCACAAATATCAACATAATAATTTCTAAATTCAAATTCAAGATCACTCTTGCAATGCTTTTAGCAACTTAATATAGAAATTGAACATCTTCGTAATACAAACCCAATGGCATTAAAATTGATTTGATTTGAGCCCAAATGAGCTTGGATCAAGCATTTGAAGTATGACTTAATGCTTTGAGGGATTAATTGAAATGTCAAACGATCTCAAATTTTAACATGCTTACACTCAACTTAACCATCTCAATGAGGGGAATCTAACGAGCCTATGGACACTTAATTTTGATGTCATTAAGATATTTAAATAGTAAATAATTTATCTATCAAATGAATCCCACATAACGTTTGATAGAGTGTCAAGAAATTTTAGCTAAATTCATCAATATGTTTTACCCAAAGCTTTTTGAATAAAATCATAGTTTTAACATGAAGGGAGAGAGAGAAAGGTATGAGCTAAATCCAAACTCTTGAATAGAACAACAAGCTAACAAACACCAAGATCATCACCGACCACCATTGGCGGTTATTGTAGCCCGATTATTATTCTTACACGATTGTTGTCTAATCCTTATAGCTCAATTAAAACTTTGTAACCCCATGTTCTCTACTTGGAGAAAAGAAAAACTTTATATCTTAAAATATATAATGGAAGATTTTGATTGGGCAAGGCACCATAATTTTCTTTTTTTCAAGTTTTTCACGTAAAATCTCTACTGTCTCTTCATCCAATACTTCATTTATTTGTCTGCGTTGGATCTTCATACACCGCAGTGACTTTTCAAGCACGTAACAAATCTAAATGACAATTACAATATAAAAAATTATGGCAAAGTGTTAGTTGTTGATGACTAACCTTTAAATATTACATCAACAACAAAGCAAATGTGTATAATCACATAAATATAAGGCATAATTCAAAATGCAATTGAATGAAACAAAAGACATGAATAGACAATCTAATCTCTCTTTTTTTTTAAGAAGAATGTGATTAAAAATTAATAAAATTTTAACAATGGCCAAAAAAATTTCACTAAAACTCTAATTTGTTATTGATATAATAAAAATGAATATTGCTGATAAAATTATTAAACAACAAAATTTTATCATAGGAAAAAAAAAAAACAGTTCTAAAAGCCCCTTTTTTTTCTTATAAAACAAAGTATTTATTTTATAGATAATATGATTATTTTCCATGCCTTTTGATGTAAAAATACATACAAAAATCCTTACATATTTATCCTCCTGCAAAAAATTATATAGGAATAAGCATATAAATCATCAACAACATTAATATAAATCCTATATTGCCACAAAAATCATCATAATTTTTTTTTCAAACAAGCACAAGAATAGATAAATCCATAATTTATTTCCCAAAGCAAAATTAAATGATAGAAGAACAAAAGCCAAGTGGGGTGGGCGACATGAATCATTTTTCTCCAATATGTCCTATTGAGCATTCTATTTTCATTTAATTTTAATAAATTAAGATCATTCTTTATACAACAAGCCTGAATCTTTTCAAGTCTACCTCTAACTTTCTCAACTAAAATTCAAAACATTAACTCTTCTAAAATAGTCATCAGATGGTCTACGTTTAATGCAACGAAATCATCTAAAGTGACTCTCTCTTATCTTATCTGCCACTAGAGCTACTCCAACCCTTTTCACGGATATATCTGTTTCACATATTGTCTCCAAATGTAAAGTCACTCATCCGCCAGAACATTCTCATCTCAGCATTCTCTTCTACAGACCAATATTCTGCACCATAAAATATTGTAAGTCTAGCAAATATAAATGGTTCTTTTTTCAAAATTAATTAGTACATCTCTAAAAAAAATAAGCTCCAAATAATTAATTACTCAGATGTAAACAGACAACCAAAAAATCAGATATTTTGTCTATCTACTGTTATTCAGATCAGCTTGACATGGATACTTTACCCTATAAAAGCCATCATGATGTAATCAGCTTCTCATATAGTAGAAAGCCCAATCACTCCCAATAATAACCAACCAACACATGAAGATTTTTAGCATACAGAAACAAATAAGAACTGCAGATTATTTTCTATTTTCTATTATTATTATTTTAATGTGAGCTCTCAAACCCGACTCTTTTGAGTTCTTTACTTTATTTCTGGCTACATTAAAGTGCCAAAATAGTCCCAACTCTTTGCATGACAGTTTTAATTTTCAAGTTTATAAAAATGTCAAAATAGTCTTCAGACTCTTTCAATTGGGGTTGAAATAATCCTGTGAAAGATTATTAGAGCTCAATTTTAAAATAATAAGGGACTATTTAAGCACCTTTATAAATTTCGGGATTAAAATAACCCCATATAAATAGTCAGGACATTTTCGACACTTTATTCAAACCAATATGTCGCACAAATATTCGACATTTATAAATAAAATTTAAAAACTATTCTAACTACTCTAACTGATCTATATAAGATCACTTCATTGATTATAATGCAAATTTTAAGTATTTGAAGGATCTAAAATGGAGACCTATATATATGACAAATATAGAAGAGGTTGAAGACGCCTATCTACAAGCACTGAACATACGGCCAAAGAAGAAAAATAAATAAATTTACATAGTAGCACACCTTTCTTATGTATTTACACATTTCACACCTAAAATTTCATATTTACATACGGTTACGAGAGCGCCTAGGCAAATTTGTCTTTTGTATGCTTGAAGGCAATTTAGTCTTTTATTAATTTTATTGTTGGGTATAAATAGGTTTATTATGTCCAGGGGTAAGTTATATGCAGGAGATTGAGTTATGAGTCTTATGTTTAGGTCTTTGGAGAGATTTCCTAACTCTCGAATTGTAGAAATTGAGAGAGATCGCCTACCTCTCGAAGTGTAGGTGTTCATCTTTTGTATTTTTGTGAGTTATTTGAATTATTGAAGAAAATATTCGTATTTGCCATAAATTTATGTGGAAAAACATGTCGATTTCTGCCTCAGATCATAACACATACACAACACATTGGTGCTATAAAGCTATGCATGAAAATGTACATTTCACTTTTAAAAAATGGTAATAGTGCTATTTTTAATATGATGCTAAAGATTTGAGTGCTTTGTTGTAAACATGATAGTTTAGGTGTAAGAATAAAGATACATAAGAATTGTGTACCATGCATGTAAATACCACAAGAGAAAGATAAATATATAAATAAATAGAATTTAGTAGAAAGAAACAGTATAATTGTATCTATATTAAACAAGTTAGGCCAGCAAGCTAAAAAGTCAGGTGTAATTCAAGCTCACTCATTAATTCATCAAGCTCAGCTCAAGCTCAGCTCAGCAGTCAGTCAATTTCACGCAGTTACACCCCAATTTGAATCCTAAAATATAAGAATTTTCATTAAAAAAAAAACAAATTCTGTCAACTAACACTACATTTATCTACCACCCGAAACATTGATATTTACAAATTAAACACCCATGCAATTTTTTTGAACTCCCGAACCAGTGTCTTTGATAAAATGAAACATATGAGTTGGGGTTTTACCATGAATTTTGATATTCGAGTAACAATTTGAAAAATGGATGAAACAGGATGGTTGATTTGTAAATACCAAGCTTCAGGGGGTTTGTATGTAATTGCCCCTTCTTCAACATACAGGCCCACCCACATGCGCTTAGAGCAAGTCAAAAGAGAGAAGCAAAAATTGAAAAAAAAAAAAAGAATGGAGAACTGATTACCATTTCCTTCAATTGAAAGAAAAAAACTGCTGTAGAAGCTGCTACAGCATCTAAAAGATAAGGATGGACCTACAATCTATAAATTTTTTATCCTTCTATATTATTATTAGTAAAATTTAATTAAAACAAAAATGTCAAACATTTCTGGGAGCTACATGTACCAAGATGAATAACATGCTTTAATGCACGGTGAGATTTTTTATGAAAACACCAAGCTCAATCAAATGTGATGTGTGCCACAATAAGATTCAACCATAGTACAAAATAACTGTTCACTACTAAGTTATTCCGGAATGAACAGAAAAATAGCCAAAGAATGCATTTAGAAGCAGCAAACTTTACAACAACAAATGCTAAAAATAGATAAAACAAAGAGTCTGAAGTTTAAGAAATGATTAAAACCAGCAGCAGTCATTTACAAAATGCTCCCCCAAACAAGCCATTTCAATACATGTCTATAAACTAAATCTAATGCCTTTTTTTTTAATAAACTTCAAAAAATAAATGTCATAAAATATGAGTGCAACATTAAAACTACCTAGAAGTTCACCCATCCTACTATTACTCTCGTCCAAATATAAAATTGTGACATTTTGATATGAACCAGTTCATTGGTGTTGGTGTATAAAAGTTGTCTGTTATTGCGATGTTGCTGTAAGTGTTTAAGTTGAGGTGATAAAAATTCACTTTAGATATTTTCATAATGCTCCATACTATACACCTATTCCTATAAAAAACAACGTGAGAACTCAAAAAGAACAAAAAAGAAAAACAAATTAGTTTATCAAAGGCACTGATGAAAATGTATACCTGTTCGTAAGCAGTAATGATGAAGAAAAGCCAGCTACTGAAGCCTTCAGGAAAGAACTGCTCCATGGAGCTAAGAACAACTGAAAACCTGCAATTTATTCTCACTGACGGCACCAAGTAAGCCCAACTTTACTGAACTCGAATATTTAATGTCAAGTATTGGAGATTGATGAGGCCGATGACAAGAATGAAGCTGAAAGGATGGCAAGTTCCATAGGTACACACCACGAGTTGACTCATCTCCGCAAGCAAACATCGTGTTTTTTCCTTCGGCGAATATAACTACGGATTTCGACATCCTCACTTGGCTTACGTAACAATTAACCACATTACCCTTCTGAAAAGATGTGCTGTCGATTCTCTTGAGGTGTACATGAGAGCCCAACTTTGCTGATAAATAAAGAGATTCTGAGGGTGATAATGGAGTTTGTGAAGGTATAGGATCACCAGAGAGCTCTACTTTAGGACGAAAGGAGGCCACGATATCACTGCTAGAACTGTCACAAGCGAGCGAAATACATATGCCTTGAGACTCTAATTCAGGTATCAAGAATGGCCTGCATTTTGGAAGAAAATATTAGATGATTTTTCTAATTTACAAGTAAAATAGAGTTCTTCTGATTGAGAATGTCAATTGGATGTTTATGATTCAAGGATAAAATCATGAAGGGAATGATCAAAATGACCAAGCATTCCCTATGATTTGAGCATATAAGGCCGTGAAGGATCAAAGAAATTGTATTCGGTGATGATTTAACGTGTAGTTTTTTTTCAAAAACTTATCAATGGTGTTAATTTTTAGATCTACTGTTGAAATTGATAATGAATGCTGAAAAGAGTTCGTAGGCCTTATGTTTTTATTAACTTCAGTATCAGATGAATTAACGCAAATAAAAACTTTAGCAGACCAAAATAAAAGAGGGAGAGAGACTCATTTATGGATCCAATTCAAAATATAGAAAAAGTATGGTAAGACAACCTTTGTCCAGAACCACCAACATCCCACAAGCACGGACCAACTGAAGAAGCGGTGAGAACCTTTCTGGAACAGTGATTTTGCTTAAGTGAGCAGATAGAATGAATGGGGAATCTAGACAAACCATCAATGGATTCCAAGCAACCTGCAGTTTGGCGTATATCGAACATCAGGAGCATTCCATTCTGTTCATAATAAAGAGTAACGGAAGATGAAAATTAAGAGATTATAATACTTTCAAACATACAAAATTAATGAAGAAATGCTTCAATAAAACAGAAACCTGCAATCCGGCATAAATATGGCAAGGTTCATTCACATCTACTGAACATGACCAAGCAGGCGCCTGCAAAAAAATAAAATAAAATCAAACTTCAATGCAACGCGTAATTTTTTTATAAATTTATCCTACAGGAATGATATGCTGAGTTTTTTTATAGAGTTCTTTTTAGATTACATAAAAGTTAAGAGTGAACATCCATGGTTTTCAAGCAAAACATGTTTAGTGGGCTAGGCGCATCCTATGTAGTAGTTACAGAATCCTTATTTAGAGGAGAAAATGTGTCACAAGTATTTGACGAAACCTCAAACACATAGGAGAATTTTGAGTGGTTTACCTCATCAGCGAAGGACATGAGGCTAGATTAGTATAAATACCTCATCGCCATCATTATTGGCCTTATCCCAACTAATTGGGGTTGACATTATAAATCCTCATTTTTTGTTCTTGAAAGGTGCTGTTTTCAAAGTTATTAAACCTATTGTTTGCAAATAATTTTGAATAACTTCTATCCACATCACCTTAAATCGGCTTCTTTTCATTCTTCAGCCTTTGACATTAATTTTCTCAACTCAGCTAGTGTCATTTTCTATCCTTTCAAATTACATAAGTTTATCTATAATCATCTTATCTTCAATAGATGTCTCAAATCTACAACAACAATAATAACAAGCCTTTATCCCACTAAATAGGGAAGGCTACATGAATCTTTTTTCTCCATCGTGTCCCCTCGAGTGTCATATTTTCATTTGTATCTAAAAAATTAAGATCATATTTATACAACATGCTTATGTTTTTTCGGTCTACCTCTACCTTTCATAACATAAGTCATATCTAAAATATCTACTCTCCTAACAATCATCATATGATCAACTTTTAATGAGATCAAACCATCTAAGGCTACTCTCTCTAAAATTATCCGTCACTAGAGCTGCTCCAACCCTTTCATGGAATATTCACTTAGTATTTTGTTTGTAATAGTAAATTCACTCATCAAACTAAGCATTCTCATCCCAACAACACTTAATTTATGCATCTTTTTTACGGGCCAACATTTTGCGCCATAAAGCATTGCAGTTCTCACCGCCATCTTATAAAACTTTTCTTTCTATCACACAATAGGCCCGATGCATTCTACCACTTCAACCATCCAACTTGAATTCTATTAATAGCATCCCCATCTATTATCAATTCTTTTAAAGACATGATCACCAATTGTTACAACCGGCTACTAGATCTACTACTACTAAAATTTCATTCCATGTATCCAGCTGACCTTCATTAATCAAGTTTTTCCTGAAATCTCTCTAGTCTTATCCAAAAGAAGGATATCTAATTGAAATAGAAAAATACTTGGTCCATCCTCCTTGTGTTCGAACACAAGTAATAGCTCTAGTATGCATATCTTTAACGACTTCAATATACGTAATATCAACATCATTCCTTTCTAGAATCTTCGAAACTATTTCTCTTGGAACTTTATCGTGAACTTTTTCTAAATCAACAAAAATCATAAGTGATCCTCCTTATTCTCTTTAAACTTCTCCATCAAACATCTGAGTAAATGCATAACTTCCATAATAGACTTGGCACGAATCCAAACTAATTTTGAGAAATTTTTGCATCACCTCGTAACATATGTTTAACTATAACTTTAATGTACGACAAATTAACCTAATTACTCTATAATTTGCACACTCTTGTGCATCCCCTTTATTCTTAAAAGTAAAAACCAATAAACACTTTCTTCAATCATTAGGTATTTTTGTAATTTTTTAAATAATATTAAAAGGTTTAATAAGCAAAAATTACTAGACCTTGTAAATATTTTCACATTTATATTGCAATACCATGAGGTCATATTATTTATTCACACTTCATTTTCTTTAATGCCTCAACTTCTTTTTCACTAACACGACAACAAAAATAATTTTTTGTTATTATTTACGATGTTAAGATCAATAAAATTAATTATATTTTCACAATCTTCATTGAAAGGTTTATCAAAATAACTCACCCACCTATATTGAATATCATATATGAAAAGTACTTTTTTATTTCTATTCTTAATACATTTTCTTAGAACTAAATCTTTACTTATCTTTTTTGTTTGGCAAGTTTATATATATATATATATATATATATATATATATATATATATATATATATATATATATATATATATATATATATA
>NEWO01000024.1:2399736-2411776 GCA_003013225.1 Phalaenopsis aphrodite | reverse complement strand
CTTGAGGATATGCCTAATCAAAAATTGGCTTCACTGGACCTACCTAAAGGGAAAACTTAAATATATATATATATATATATATATATATATATATATATATATATATATATATATATATATATATATATATATATATATAGTTATGAAAAACAACGACAATAAAGTGAAAAACCGAAAACGAGAAATTCACATCAGAAAATAGCACACAGATTTATGTGGTTCGGCAAATTTCCTACGTCCACGGAGTTGTTGAGGATTTTATTACTTAGAGGAATTACCTTGTCGACCGTTTCAACGTTTACAAGAAATCTATATTTCTCTTTCTCTCTCTCTATCTCCTCTCTCTCCTCCTTTCTCTTCTTCTCTCTCTCTACCTCCAAGTGAAAGAAGAAAGACCAAAGAACTTAATTGCTATAGAAAGGAGGTGATTTTTGGAATAATTCTAGCAGACCTAATTTCTTCCTATTTATAATAAGCACAAAAAGGGCTTATTTCAGAAACCAAAGAGGCGGGAAGCTTCCCGCAGTTCCGCATGCGACGCGGAGAGGGGTGCAGCTTAAGGCGCGACGCGAAGAACAGAGCGGGACGCGGTTCCACGTGAGGCGCGACGGGCGGAGACAGAGAAGTCGAAAGAGGCTCCATATCCACCATATATGTGTGTGTGTGTGTGTAACTTTTTGCATCATAAATTATTTTTTAAAACTTCCTACGGACCATCTAAATTTTTTTCATTTCTCCAAGCTTTTACATCAAAATAAATTTTTATACTAAAACTACTTATTTTTTATTTTTTCTTGCACATTATTATTACAAACTAATTATTTTTTTTATTTCTAAGAGTTTTTCCTTTTAATTCTTCAAACACATCGTTATTTTAACCCATATAGTATTAGTTTATTTCTGAACATCCCAAATCTTAAGATCATGAAGTATACTTACAAAAATAATTTTTATTTGTATATTTTAAGTGCTCTTATTTAATTCTATGATAATAATCTGCCATATTTTTCATCATACAACCAAAATTAATAATTGATGTTGAGTAATTAAATTTTTACTTGGAATGACCTTAAAATCTTTAAAATTTCGACAATATATTTTTCTCATAAAAAATAAATAATTTATGTTTGATTAGATCCATTCTTATAAGTGTTAACATGTTCATCTCTTTTCTTGAATGAAATATTAGCAATAACAAAAACATAAGCTAAAACAAAATCTAACATGGCTCTAACTTTTTCATTAGTTACTCCAAAATATACCAATCATGAATACTTTTAAAATTTTCTATCACTCTAACGACCGATTCGTTTAAACCTTCTCCAATAAAAATTATTTCTTCAAGAAGTATCATTCGTATTAATTCTTCTAGGTCATTCTAAAATTTTTCTTTTGAACATATACTTAAACCTATTTGGGGAACATAAGCATTTATAAACTTAAAAATCTCAGTATCAACAACAATCTTTAGAGCTCTAATTTTACCTCAAATTTTTTTAATTTTTACTACATTATCTCTCAAACTCTTATCTATAATTACACATACAGTCCTAAGCTATCAATCTACATATTTTTCTCTCTAACATATTTAATTTTTTGAATGCATAAGATATTTATCTTACCATAAACTATAATACATGCAAATTTCATTAATTTACCTTTGAGAGTACTTATATTCCAAGTTATAATTTTCATGAACTAACTTTTTTGCTCGCATCTGTCCATGATATGAAAAATCTTGTTTATTTAACACTACACTCGGACATCGATGCAGCAACCATTGCACCTTTTAATTATATTCGGGTAATACAGCGTGTTCCTTCCAGGAGATACCCTAGCATTAACATAATGATTAAAGGAATTCATGCATAAATGAATTTCCTAGAAAATTTTTTGCAAATTGATCTCAGTTAAACAAACTTGTATTAGACAAATTGGTGTGGTTGTTCATGGATAGGGGACCAAAAACTACTATTAGAGCTCACACTCCCAAGCCTTACCAAAGTAGCCTTGAAGCAGTCATCCACATTTTTTTATCCTAAATATGTTTTAGTAGCAAAGCCAATAATTCTTAAAATTGAAAACCAAGAAGGTCGAAACTGAGACAACTGATGTGTGGTTAATCTTTCCTCAAAGTTAGCATCATCACTATGATTCCGAAGGAGCCACCATATCCAAAGTTCTAGGTTTCACAAATAAGCTCTTAAAGGGCTAGCCAACTCAACTAGGCAATTGAATGAATTTGAGGCTATAATTGCCCTTCACTCGATCTATGACACCATTAAATTTTGTTCTCCTAACCACTATCATGAACACAATTATCTATTATTTCTCAAAGATATCTCTTGGAAATAATATTTCTTTTAAATGGTTTTAACATGAAATTGTCCTACCTTTTTTTTTTTTTTGGGTCAACTAACTCTCATATAATAGTTCTTCTAATCTTTCTCACATGGTCTACAAGTGAAATGTTGAAGACTTCGGCCCAAATCCTTAATTTTCTATGGTATTCCTCCATCAATAACTCAAAGATAGATAGTTTAAATTTGCATAGTGTATGAGTCTACCAAAAACGATGGCAAAAGTTATTGGAGAATGCTACTAAGTACATTAACAACAAGTGGTTCATAAGAGCCTCTAAGCAGAAAATCATGCTCTGTTATTCCTATCCTTGTTGGAAAGAAATTGCTCATGCTATACAAGAAAAAAAAAAAGAAGCCCAACTCAACCAAGGGTTGCTCAAACTTTCACAATTCAGTATCCCTCGAGCCAAGTTGAGCGGATTCCACTTCAGATTGCCTGCTAACAACTATCATAATGACATTTCAAAATCAAGATTACCTTCCATGGCTACCTAAGATTGAGACCTTATCGAAGAAAAAAGATACATGTGAACAAACTATGCACTAACATAAAATGACAACAGCCACAACATAATTTCCACTGCCTCAAGGTGCTAATCTAGAACTGAGATTACTTGAAGGAGTTCCAAGCAGAGTTAAGTTATTACAAGTAACATTCGCACAAAGTAAAGTTTAGATAATCAGCATGAAAAAAGCATTATTCAATCAAATAGATCCAAACACATCTAAGCATATGAGAATGCAAAGGATTGGGTACAAAGAGTTATTTCACTCCTTCATACACGCCTCCAATTGTTTTGCATGAGGATTTACCAACAAATTACAACATCTTCATTGACAGTAGTGTGAGAGGTGATCAATAATTTTTAAATCAAAAGAGGCCTAATTAACTCTAGGAGCTCAATAAACAACCTATGCCTTCACACTCTAACGAAGCACATCATTGGAGAGAAGAATATCCATGCCTTTGAGGGCATGTAGATTGAACATTCTAATAAGGGCACAAAACCAAAGGCATACTACTCTTCTAATCATATGGGTTAAAAATGTAATTTTGAGAAGAGGTAATTTGAGTTCATTATATTAAGAGCACCATCAACATATAATGGCATATTTAGTTTTTTGTTGTTGTATACTTATCGAGCCATCGTATCAAACTACCGCCTTGTTGTGAAAGTTAACTTATCTTGGCAATGTTGCCATCTAAAGCGACCTCATCCAATACCACATGCTTTATTAACACCATCCAAGCTAAGATGCCCCATATGCTCAAAACTAGCATTATTTTTTCAATTAGTAGATGAAGCTGTCAAATTTCCACAACATTAGAAAATCTTGGCCCAAAACCTTTTATATAAGCTTCTAATCAAAGGTAAATTAAAAAATAAGCCATTTTTACTCAAAACAATGTTCTTACTTTTTCTTGGGAGCCATCCGATATGTTTGGGGTAAATAGGAGATTTTCCTATACCTGATAAAACATTCATTTCAGAAGCAAATCATTCAAGAGGATAAAATATGAATGTTGACGCATAAATAGGCCACATACCAAAATGAAAGTATGCAATCTCTTTGAAGTTGAATTGGTGAAAGGCTTGATTGGGTCTCCAATGTGATAAGGATTAAAAAATAAAATGCTAGATAAAGAATGTCATCGAGTTTAGTCCAAACCAGGCTAATCTAAAAGACCATTGTTCACTAATGATTATCCATGCACTAGTTGGTTTAATCATTGTTTATCCTTTGTACAACTTTCTCATTACATTCTCAAGCCATCATCGGATTAAGATGCACCCAATAAAACGACAAAAAAAGAAAATCAAGCTTTGTGACTAGTATGAGTAATTTCATTCAATCTAAAAAGTGCAGGAGTAATTGATGAAAGAAAAATTGATGATACTTTCAAATTACACTCGGGAATGAATATTAAAGAGTAAATTGACAACCTCTTTGAAGAACATCAATCCATCAAAACACCTAGCAAATCTAAAAGATCATTTCATCAAAATCTGAGTATAAGACAAGGCCCAATTCCACAATTTTTTTTTTGTCACAAATTAGAAATGTTCTCGAGTAAGCTGATATCCTATAGTTGCAGAAGAACAAATTGAGATACAGTTTAAACCATTCTTAAAAGGAATTCACCTTGCTTGATCTAGATGGAGCAAAAGCAAAATGGAAGGTTGGTTGAACTGATTTGTGTAATCATTCAACTTGGAAATAAGCATGCTACAGTATTTAAAATTTTGAGAAAAATAAAGGAGGTTAAAATGGATGACAGAACAAGAGAAAACTTAACAAGAGCTCAAGAACTATATGATGAAAATCGAGTTATTTCAAAAACTATATCTAAGAGTCAATTATTAAGCAGTCAACTTGGTTCTAATCAGATAACAGATAAAAGAATCAATTGAAAGTGCTAAATAGGTATGTACTTGACAAAAGAAAAGTTGAATTATTCATTCGTAAAAGGCTAACTCTAATTCTCTTATCATTTCAACAAGGCGACTAAAATGATAGTTCTAATTGCGCACAATTTAGGTCATCTCCAATTAACCATTAAAGGAGTCATTGCTATGGCCTCAACAATCATCGAGGTTGATGAAGAAGTCAGTTGAACTTATTGAGTGCAAGCTCTAATTGGCGATGATAGGGGAAGCTTAGAAAGATCATGGCTTAATATAATTCGAAACGAACTTCACATCATTTGTCAAAGCAAAATTTGAATTTAAACAAGGTTAATGATGCATGCACATAGATGAAGCATCTAAAAATAATAATGGTAGAGTCAAAGTCATTTTAGTGAGCCCTAATGATGCATTCCTTAATTTTGCCCATCAACTCAAATTTGAGGAGATGAACAGTTAAACAGAGTCAAGACAGTGCTCGTAAGACTTAAATTTACACAACTACGGTTGCATATTGCATTAATCAAAAGAAAAAAACAAAATGTGTGAGTATAGCACTATGCATTTACAAAATGTGATCTATCATCAAATAGTATGGAAGAGAATGCATTATTTTCATTTACATGTTTCAAAATAAAACTAACTTCTAAAGCAAGCTTGGCACAAAGATGAAAAAGCTCTTCGTTTTCTGTAACTAGAGACATGTGATGATTCAAACCTTGGCTGAATTTAGAGTCAAATAACTTGTTATGATTTTGGACATAAATATGTGTGAGATTTCCAAATTTAACTAATCTATAGCAAAGCACGTCTTAAGAGAAGATGACAATTGGTAAATTTATAGGCGAAAAAAAGAGAATTTCATGCCTCGTCAATAAGAAAATTATAATGTTACTTATCATTAAGTCTTCCAGTGGATTGCCACCAAATATTATTTTTCATATTTTTAACCAATTTAATGGTATAATTTTGTGGCTTAAGCCTCGATGCACAAAAAAAAATATTATAATACCGGATTACACAATTTTAAACCTTGCTCATGTATTGTACAGCACTCATGACATAGGATGTTGTTTATGGATTTAAAGAATTTCACGTGCCATTTTACTCCTTTGACCTCCCATATATCCGTTCGCTTGTGCCAATTTAAAAAATTCATTTTTAATGTGGTGGGTAATTTTTAAGGTTTCAGCACAGACCGGATTTTGCATGACCAGAAAAAAGTGAAGCTTCTGAATCAATTAACTGCATAAACCAACTGAAATTACCGAAATTGTATTCAACATTGCCCAACATCATACCTTCACAAAATAAAGGTAATGCTGAAACTTTGAAAAACACCCTCTTACCATTTTTGTGATACATAGCATATGGAAAGCACAGAAATGTCTATAAAGTTGTGCAAATTACATCACATACATTCATGCATATTTGTATCAATTACATATCTACATATGAATCTATGCAAATGCAAATATCTAAATACATAAAATACATCAAACAAAAATGTAAAAACAGACAAGAAAAATTCATCTGCATAAAAATGCACCATTCCATCTAATGCCAATGCATATTTAAACACAACCAAGAATGTGATGTCACTTTCTTCTCACAAAATTCGTAGACAAATTCATTTTTCATAATGTTCATGCTTATAGAGTATTTATTCAATTTGCATTAGAATCTTTATGGAGTTTGAAATGTATTTGCTTTTTGTTTGTCACCGTTTCATTTTGTTCATGTTAAACCATAATTTTTATTAGAACTTTCTTGTCAAACAACACAAGAAAAAGGAAAAGCGACCAAGTAGTTGGCCACAAATTAGCGAGGGAACAGTATATGCATCTAGATTTTTTACTAACTCGGCAATCACCCCTTCAAATTACTATGGTTGGACCATTTATAAAAAGATATCTTCGAACAAATTCTGAAAAAGCCCCTAATTTATAAGAAATGACAAATTCTAATAAAAATCATGGTTTAACATGAAAAAATGAAACAATGACAACAAAAGAGCATATATTTCAAACTTCATGACAAGTCAAATGCAAATTGAATAAGTACATCATAGGCATGAGCATTATGATAATTGGATTTGACTACTGTATACCCTAACAAGACTTTTTTAGGAACACATCATATAGACCAAACCTCATGGGCTTCAGAAAACCATCTGTCGACATGGTAGAGCTGAGCCCGCCCGTCGAAGTGATTGAACTGAGAGCACCTGCCAAAGTGGTCGAACTGAACCCTCCAGCTAAAGTGGTCGAGCTAACCCGAGATGGATTATGGAGGAAGACCATCATTGCATATAAGTACCTGTGTCAATTCTTACTATGGTGCCGCCTGAAATCCGCATCGTAATCTTTTCACCTAGACACCACAGACAAACGTACTATTGTGCGGAATATACTATTATATTTCTTTCTTCTTATGGAGAAAGACCATCATTGCATACAAGTACCTGTGTCAATACTTATTATGGTGCCGCCTTACATCCGCATCACAATCTTTTCACCTAGACACCGTAGACAAGCTTAGTACAGTGCGGAATATACTTTTATATTTCTTTCTTCTTATGTATAAAAGGAAGTCAGAGGGGCCCTCGAGAGATCCTTCTGGGAGGACCTCAAAAGGGTTTTACCCCCTCTCTCTCTCATGACAGGAGAAGCAGAGATCCTTCCTTTGAACCATACCCCGTTGACCGAGGATCCTAAAAAGATACGAGTGACTTACTGTAACACGAGCATTAGACAATGCTTGGCCGCAACTTGGATTTACATTAAACGGGATTACCAAATCCAGCGCAATCAGGTTTATCTAACCCTCTGCAGACCTCACGAGTGACGAAGAGCGACTTAATGTAAATTCATCTCGTAGTTGGATTTCACAAATTAGAATTTATGTAAGAGAAAGCGAAGAAATCACAAAACTCGAAAAATTTTGAATTAACGAAGCCTTGGTTTTAATTTCTATTGTTTTAATGTTTAGAGGAATTTAAGTTAAATCCATGGCTAAATCCCTTAAATATTATGCTACCAAACACCCCTTTAGTGAGACAACCATCGCCTTGTTTATACCCGCCTCCTAAAAACAAGATTTTTAAAGGGTTGTATGAACTCAAGAACAATACGGGACCCTACGTCCTAAAAGAATTCAACAACTACGAATGCAAATTGTCCGCTAGAATTTAAAAAAATAATATGAGTGAATGTTCTATGAAAGTATAGCATTCTACAATATCACATTCCAAAAAATTTGACATATTTATTACAGTAATATAGGCTGTCCAGCTTCATGTTATTCACATGCTTCATAATTCTCAAAACAACTAAATTAAACAAAGTTTACTAATCTCTAACCAAAAGAAATTTGATTCTTTATGTAGTAAAAACAGAATAAGAAGTTGAATTGACATTTCAAAATTTTCATATAGTAGTAAGAGAATGAAAGAATTACCGGTAAATCATACTTTAGGACAACGTTGTTGCTAAGCATGCTGAAAAGTAAAAAACATGATAATTATTTTCTTGAGGACAACCTTTAAGGGGCATTAACATACATACCACCCAATTCTTATGTATTAAGACATCTAAACAGCCACATTTAAATATTTACATGCATTGCACTCAAATCTTTATTATCACATCAAAAACACTACTATCACCTACTTTCTAGAAGTGGAATATATCTTTTCATGCATAGGTTTTTCATAGGAAAGTGTTATTATTGTCAAATATGAAAGTTTACGTGTTCGATATGCAAATACATAATAATTGTGTGGTATGCATGTAAATTTTCCAAACTTTAAAAGAAGAAAAGATTGTCATGTCCAGAGAGCATCTCAAACCTTAAAAGTGATATTTTTTTTCCTAATGATGCAATGAGTGCGAGACAGCCAGGAAGGATACACAAATCTCTAACAGCTCCAGTCTGAGGAGGAAGCAGGATTCGATCTATTTCGCATTGCCCTAACAGGCTAATCTGCATACATGACGAAGAAGATTCATTGTTAAGTTATCAACATTACAAGAATTGAATCAAAGAAATAGTTTCTTTGCATAAGTAAACAATAAAAGTTATACCTTATTCAGGTAATGCTCACTATCTTGCCCGGGTTTCTTCCCTGAGACTATCAGAATTTGACTAGATGCATCAATTCCAAGAACTCGCGCTCCATCAACTGGAATTTCGTTCTGTCCAAATGTAACATACAGGAGATATTATCAACTTAACTAGACAGGACTAGAAAGAATATCTCATAAGTAAATGGAAAAGTTAAAAACACAGAAATATGTATTGAGTCATCAAGATATTGTTGACATCCAAGTAAGAGTGCAACTGAGCCAAGACGAATCGTGAGCCAGCTTGGGCTCGGTTCAATAAGTGACTCGTAAACTGAGCTCCATGACCTAACAAGCTAAGCTCAAGCCAGACCCGCCTAGACTCGTTAACTCGCGAGCCAGCTCATTATAAAAATATTGATATAAAATAATTAAAATATACTAAAATTCAAGATTGTAATTTTAAATTATTAAAAATGCTTAAAAAATAATATTTTATATTTTATATCAAGTGATTTTTAATTATTTATCTTTTAATTGCTCATTTTATTTGTCACTTTATTATAATAGAAGCTTCAATTAATATTATTTCTCTATTTCAAAATAAACAAGTTGGATCGTGAGCCAACTTGAATTTGTAGAATAATTAGAGCATCTCTAGCAATATACGCTTAGGCGTGTCCAACTAAAATCTATCTACAATACATGACTATCATATAAAATAATTTGTATACATATTTTATCCTAAGAAATCTTATTTATTTAAAAAAAAATCAGTTATAAAAACACTATCCACTTGGATGTTTCATGATATAATATAAAGTCATAAGTACCTAAGACTAAATAGTCGTGATCTTGAAGTCAAATCATGACAGATCATTAACATGAACAAGTGCCATGATTTGGGATCACGAAACCTGTGTTTCAAAGTAACCCTCCCTCCCTCCCTCCCTCCCTCCCTCAACATTTAAATGCAATTTACAACAAACATCAATTTAACCAAGTGCAGGAAACCAGTCCAAGGTGAAGATATGTAAACCAAGCATGCAAAGCAGGAACCCCAAAGAAGATCCAGTAGGTAGCTTATTTTTTTTAGGAGTAAACAAGAAAGGAAATCCAGCTACAATGGCTAAAATAACATGAGGAGAAGGTCAAGTTAAGGAGAAGAAAGCCAAAATAAAAACGCAGCTTCCATAGCGTTAAAAATGTAAGCCAATCATGGGAAGCAGGAACCCGGAAGAAGATCCGGTAGGTAGATTATTTTTTTTAGAAGTAAACAAGAAAGGAATCCAGCTATAATGGCTGAAATAACATGAGAGGATGGTCACGTTAAGGAACAGGAAGCCAAAATAAGAATGCAGCTTCCATAGCAATAAAAATCAGGAGAAAAAAGAAATATATTAGATATTCATCCATCTGGCCTACATTTCAAAGACGGAGTGGCACAGATGAAGGAAAGAAAATAAAATAAAATCATAAGTAGAAAATTAGAAATAAAAAAGAGAAGATGATTTATAAAATTGGAATGTCAGAAATCAAAAGTAGCTTACATTTTGAAATCACTTCTCATAAATAAACAAATAATGCTTAAAGAAAGTAGAGAAAATCCAAAATAATTAGAAACAACAACAACAACAACAACAACAACAAAGTCTTAATCCCACTACGTTGGGTCGGCTACATGAATCCTTTTTCTCCATTGTGTCCTATTTAATTTCATATTTTTATTTAGCTCTAATAAATTAAGATAACTTTTTATACAATAAGCCCAAGTCTTCCTAGGTCTACCTCTGCCTTTCTTAACATAAGTCGAATCTAAAACATCTATTCTCCGAATCGGATCATCAAATGGTCAACGTTTAATGTGACCAAACCATCTAAGATGACTCTTTCTAATTTTGTCCGCTATTGGAGCTACACCAACCCTATCACGGATATATTCATTTCTCATTTTGTCTCTAAGTGTAAAGCCACTCATGCACCTAATCATTCTCATCTCGGCAACACTGTATCATGCTTCTCTTTTAAAGGCCAACATTCAACGCCATAGAGCATTGCAGGTCACGCCACCATCACTTTCAGTCTAAGCGGAACTTTTCTATCACACAAATGCCTGAAGCATTCCTCCAGTTCAACCAACCAACTTGAATTCTACTATTAACATCCCCATCTATATCACCATCGCTTTGAACAACAGACCCGAGATATCTAAATCGTTCACACTTTTTATTAATTTGATCGCCCAAAGTTACACTTCTGTCACTAGTGCTACTACTACTAAAATTATATTCCATGTATTCAATTTTGGTTCTACTCAAATGAAGGCCTTTAGACTCCAATGTAGACCTCCATAATTCAAGTTTTTCATAGGTTCTTTCTGTCGTGTTATCCACGAGAAGGATATCATCAGCAAAAAACATACACCAAGGTACATCCTCCTATAAATGTCCAGTAAGACCATCCATAACTAAAGCAAAAAGATATGGGCTTAAAGCTGATCCCAAATGTAATCCAACAAAATTAGGAAAATAATAGGTCAATCCTCCTTAAGTTCGAACACAAGTAACAAATCTAGTATACATATCTTTAATAACTTTAATATAAGTCAAATCAACATCTTTCTTCTCAATAACTCTCCAAAGGATGTCTCTTGGAACTTTATCGTATGTTTTTTCTAAATCAATAAAAATCAAATGTAGATCCTCCTTAGAAAGTCCAAATAAATAGACATGTGATCAATAATTAAGAAATAGCCTTTTTTAGAGAGGGGAACTCCATTTCTCCAAAATCCCAACACCAAACGAAGAAACCGATTGACCGAACTCCTTTCCTTTCATATTGAAGCCAATTGACCAAACTCCTTGCTCACTAACCAGGATGAAGGTGAAAATTTGCATCTTCCTTCACTCTTCAAATCTGATTCATGTCTTCCCACAAGATAAATTAAAGAAATAGAGATAGTATAATTTTTTTGTAGAATGAATAAAAGAGGAAAATTTATAGCGAACAGTAAGCGTTGACAGTTTTGCAATTATACTGAGATTTCTAAGAATTTCCCAACAACATTTTCTTTATGATTTTTTTTTTTGAGTATTCCATGCAACTTTATTTAAGATACATTGTCGGCACTATTTTCGGTTGGAGGAGTTGCCCGTTAGAAGCTGTCGATCACCGAAATCGAAATTTCGTCGCCCGCTTCGGAAAG
>NEWO01000024.1:2378067-2396007 GCA_003013225.1 Phalaenopsis aphrodite | reverse complement strand
GTTGGATTAGACTTGAGTTTGGGTTAGGTCCAAATTGATGGCTCAAAATGGTCTAGGGGAATGTCATAAATAATTCTCAACATAAATTGGGTGTCAATTTTGAGATTTGGGCATTCGATTTGGTGACATTTGGAAAGATGGCTAAATTGGGGCAAAATTGAGGGTTTCAAATTTAAGTTGAAATTGGGCTCAAAGAATGGGTCAATTGGGTTGAGATTTAGTTTGAATTTATCATATGAAAGATGAATTTGAGTTTAGAACTAAAATTGGGGTAAATTGGGATCGAATTGAATTCAATTGAAGGGTTTAAGTTGGTTTCAGGGACAAAAGGCTGAGTTGGGTATTTTGGTGAAATCGAGGTGCCAACCATCTTGATTTGAGCCACGGACCAAAGGAGTCTTCATTTGGGTCCTTTATGTACTGGTGCTAGCTAAACCCCCGCCTAGGGCTAGAGGGTCTAGGAGACCATCTACATGAGTCTCCCAAAAGATCAAGGGATCGAAGTCAACAAGTTGGGTTTGGGGTTATGAGTAAATGGGAATGAAAATGAGTGAACAGTGAGTGAACTAGCTCTAGACCAACATCCAAGGTCAAGCAGTCCTATGGGAATTTGCCTTGAGCTCCCCATATTAACCCCACCGACTAAGTGCTAGAGATTATGACCAATATGTGGAACTTCAAGTTGAGCAAAGAAGAGTTTAGAATTTCTAAAGGTGAGGGTTCCTTTTCTAGTTTTCTAGGAATAGTCAACATGAAAGTCCTATGGCTAGACCTTAGGCTACTAAAGAGGGAAAACTAAACCTCAATCAAAAGTGAGGTCAACACACCTCAAAAGCATCTTGCCAAAAGATTATAGAACAGAGTGAAACAAACAAAAACCCTAATCAACTTCATTCAAGGTAAGAAAGAGATTTATAAGACTCATATTTCCTGGAGAAACCCTAATGTTATTCAAGCAACAAAGAAATTGATATAGAAAATGGAGAAAAAGAAAACAAAAAGGCTCATCTTGTGAAATGATAGGGGAAATTTTCAGGCTTTTCGTAGGCATTGAAATCATTTAAACAATGGACAAAAGAAATCATCAATCAATCATGCTAAACCACTAAAATTGGAAGAGAAAATATAGAAACTAGAAAAGGTGTGATTATTTTAGGATTCAATCTCCCATTTTAAAACCTACTATACCTTCATAATTAATTATCAAGTATGTTATTTCTGAAGTGTAAATGGTTAAACAAAAAAAAAACTATGCTTTTTCCAAACAACAGGATATTACGTAACATTTTAACAGGATAAAACTAATACTTGTGAAGCATTTTCAAAGCAACATAACATAGCTAAGGTACTAGTGAATTTACCAACATTTTAACAGGAAATTTCATCAATGAGAACATGAACAACAGCACAAGCGTGATATATCTCATATTTTAATAAATATGAGGCAAATTACAGCGTAAAGTTAATTTTTTAATAAAGAATCCATATGGAACAGCATATTACAAATACCATAATAAATGAAGAATACAACTACCTAATAAAAGCAGGTCATTTGTCAATGGTTTGCTCGATTTTAACACAGCAAAATAATAATAGTTTTACGGGGCATTTACATACATAGCAACTATGTACTGACATATCTAACACCTAAACTTTACTTTTGACATTTATACCACCCAAATCTTTCATATCATATAAAAAATGCCACCATTTTAACTTTCAAAAAGTGAAATACAACTTTTCATGCATAGTTTGGTGACATGTATGTAAAAATCGAAGTTTAGGTGTTAGATATGCAAATATATAGGAATTAAGTGGTATGTATATAAATCTTCCTAGTTTTAAATACATGTATGGATCCTGATCTTAATTATGACAAAAGATCCCATCAAGATATGCAGAATAGAAAAAAAAAATAAGGACAATGATATACTTTCAAGCAGAAAATAATTAGAAAAATACATAAAAACAAACAAACAAACATTTCTACATTGTTTTAACTTGTAATCATAAGAAAATGGCAGCTGACCTGTAAAACACATCTGTTGTAACTGGTACAATTTGTATTCGGATTATTCTGCGACGTAAAACAGTTTTCTGCAACCACATACATGCAAGCAAAAGAAATAACAAAATAAAACTGTAGAAACCCCCACAAAATAGTTTGAAATAAAAATATAAATAAAAAGGGAGATTTACATACCTACCACCCAATTTCTATGTATTAACATATCAACCACCTAAACTTCAATTGTTACCTATAGACCACTTAACCTTATGCTGAAAACATCATAGGAATCAGGTGGTTTGTACGTAAAAATTGAAATTTGGGTGGTTGATATGTTAATAGATAAGAACCGTGTGGTATGTATGTAAATACTCCAAATAAAAAAATAAATTTAATTAAGCCGAATATGTATCTGATAATGAGAAACTTTACCCCACACAACTCCTGAGGATTCAACTTCTAAGCAGGCCATTTTCTACAGAACCAAAGGTAAATATCATCATGGATATTACATTTTAAGCTGCAAATTTCAATCTATAGACAAGAGGAAAAAAGAGAGTTCATAAACAAACCACCCCACTCATCGAATGTTTCTGCAAAATACAAGTATATAAGTACTGGCCTAGAGGCCACAAACAATATATGAATACCAATGAAAGCTATTGACTGTCAAAATACATTAAAAAGAAAAGGAGAATAAATTAAAATTAAAACCTTAACTGCTCCCACCGGACTCACTCACATCCCATAAATACCTAATCCTGCTAAGGGGGTGTTTGGTTGCATCTTAGATTTAAGTCAAGTAGGGTTTACTAAATCCAATAAATTCAAATTTATTAAATCCAGTGATATTAAATCCAAATTTTTATTTGGTATTATTTCAGTTAAATCCATAAAAAGTATTTGGCTTTAGTTTTCGAATTTAATAGAAAAAGAGAGACACGCAAGAAATTAATTTCTTAAAGTCACCTCAAGATCGGATTTAGTAAACCCGAGATTATCGTCACGGCAGAGAAATTTATGGATTTAGGCTGACGGTAAGATTTAGAAGTGCTGAATTTGTGTTTGGTGAATTTACGTTAAATCCATACGTTAATCCGCCAGTAAATAGGATATCAAACACGGCCTAAGACTCTACAATTCCCATTCATGCACGAAGCTGAAGAAGTTCTTCCTATTCAAACCGAAGGCCAACAATGGAGGCCAGCTCTGCATTGTACGCTATTACCGCGGAGCCGAAACAAGAGCCGAAGCCGAAACAGGAGCCGAAGCTGAAACCATCTCCCATCCTCTTCGTGATCAAGAAATCCTTGCTGCTTTGGAGGATCATGCAAATCCTACTCTCCCTCCTAGTGTTCACAAATTAGCGCTTGTCTTCTCGAGATAAAGTTGCAACGAAGACAAAATGAGAAGGCAACAATGGGACCACAACATACAGAGACCTTCAAAACTCCCATCTTTCTATCTTTTGGCGTCATCTCCCTCGCGATACAATCATGATTATTGCTACAAGAAAAGCCAACGACCGGATTGTGGCATACAAAGACATCCACGATTCCCTTTTTTTCTCTCCCTCCACTGTCTACAATTTGAAAGTCCTCCCTGCTCTATTTCACGTGTGACACTACCTTGCTGAAGCCCTGTACCGCAAGCATAGCCTTCGCTCCTGCCTTCCCTGCACAGAAATCCTTCACCTCCAACCCGAAACCGCACTGTTCCTTCCTCTCTGATCGCAGAGAACCCAATGCACTCACCCGACTTTGTTCCCTATATTAACCCAAGTCTAGCACGAGAGCTACACTATCTGAATGTTCAAAATAATGTAATCATATTATTAGTTGTCATTGTAATTACTTTAGACTTCTTTTTTGCTCTCTTGAATGTCACTGTGACGTGAAATGTCTATCTGTAATTCTGTAATTGTTTTGGACTACTTTTTTGCTCATTAATCTTGGAGTTCTTTATATTGAATTTGTTGTTGAGTTTTTGTGCTAGTCTGGCATCATGTTTTGCTGAATAAAATTGTATTTGTCAGATTCATCTAAAGGAACTGAAATAAAATTAAAATGGGTGCATATCACTTAATTCGTGTATTTAAATTAATTAGTTCATTAATAAGTATTTAAATAAAATGTAAATTCCTTAATGGAGAATATATAAATAATTTGAGAACATCAATGAAAAAATATATTTAATACATTTATGCTACCCAATTCAATACATTCCTTTCATGAGCCATGTATTTCATATATTTACCTATCAAATACTTAAATTTTTAACATATATTAATCAATTCATATATACACATATCTAACGCTTAAATGTATTCCATAACAATAATTAATTTCATATATTTACATACCTGACACTTAAATTAACTTTACTATATTTATGCTACCAACTCTTTTCTATGGCCTCCAAAATATTATGTGAATTTTTCTAAAAATTAAAGTTTACGTGTTACGTATATAAATAAATAAGAATGTGTTGCATATGTGTAATTATTTCAAAAAAATATAGCACTTTTGGGGCTCACTGTTAAGTGAGTGGTGTATCCAAACTTTTTTTATTATGTTTAGAAATAATTTTTTGCTTCTGAAGTTCCAAAAATGCCGCTGTTACAGTCTTATTTTAAACAGTTTTACAAAATGGGGGCAACATGTTCATTTTTCCAGAAACAGCAGCTCCACAGTTGTTTTCACGCAGCTGCACCAAACAGACAGTCAGCTTCTCCGCAGCAGCTTTTTGGGGCAGCGCAGCTGCAGTTGCGCCAAACAGAGCATAAACCATACTATGAAACTTCGAGAATGGATCGAAAAGCAAGGAATAGTTTTGTTAATGGACAGTGAGGTCATCCACAACTTCATCTTTACTCTAGTAATGAAGCAATTGGGGCTTAAGCTGATGGACACAGAAAGTTTAGAAGTCGTGATGGGGATGGGACATGTGGAGAAGAGCAGGGGAGCTTGTAAATGAGTGATTTTAATACTGTCAGACATTCAAGTGATGGAAGATTTTCTTCTCTTAAATTTAGAGAGCACTGACATGATATTGGGTATGAAATGATTGCAATCCTTAGGAGAGACGGGGATGAATGGGAAACTCTTGAACATAGAATTTCCGAAGGGAGATAAAATAGTGGTGTCGCAATGACCATAGTTTGCACAAGAAACCCTAGTTTGAGCAAGACCTTGGTGTCGGTGGATCCATCAAAGGTGACAACTACATGGGAGTGGTCATTACGTAAGACATTGAATAGTTTGAGAAGATTTATGGAAATTATATGATACTACCAGAATGTGTGGTCATTGAAGGAGAAATTGAAGAAGAATAATTTTCAGTGCGGAAAGCGAAGACCCAGACTTTTGAGAAGTTAAAACAGGACATGAAGGGTGTACCAGTGTCGGCATTATCTGATGTCAGCCAACCTTTCATTGTAGAGATGAATGCTTCCGGCGATGGGTTAGGTGCAATCCTCATGCAATGTCAATGAACCATCATTTATTTTAATCAAGTGTACAAGTTGGCATTTTGAACTCATGAGGGTCGCTACGAATTTGTGATTAAATAAAAAGGATTGTCAAATGATGACGACATGTGAGAGCAATACGACTTGGCCAAATAGCAGTTTTTTTCCACCTTGAGATAAATTGTCTTTTTGGGAGAGGAATAAAGTTAGATCGATGCCTAAGGCAATTTAGTCTTTTATTAGCTATTATTGCGGGTATAAATCAACTTTAATATGCTTAGGATTAGGTTATGCATGAGATTTTGGCATTGAGTCTTATAAGTTTAGTTTGGAGAGATTGCCTTCTCTTGAATAGTAGGTAATGGTAGAGATCCCCTGCCTCTCGGGTTGTAGGCTCTTATATTTATATATTTGAGTTGTATTGCTTTGTGTTAGTGAATAAAAATATTTTGTCTGGCCTAATTTCTATGAATAAATTATCCTTGACTTGTATTATAATTTCAATAATGTTCAAATCACAAATGTTGGAATTTACATGTCCAAATCACTTAGTATGATTCTCTTCTTCATAAGAACTGGAGTTGACGAAACTGATAATTTATAGATATTCAACTATCAAATTTCAAATAAATTTCAAGCATAAATAATTCAAGTGTTTATTTCCTCAATGATGGTCATACTGATTTAAAATACCATATGGAAGAGCTAGTTTTTAAATCTAATTTTTAAAATAACAAACTGAAACATCTAAGTTAAAATCAATCACTTATAAGTTTCAAAAAAAACTCCATCCACCCTCTATAATAATTTGTTGAGGGTAATAAATTTCTAGCTGACTTTTGTTTACAAAAAGTAAATATCATATCGAGTGTATCATTATCACATAAAATAATCTCAAGCCAATAAGGGCGTGACTCGAGTCCTCTGTCCAAATGATTTGGCCCAATAGCTCCACAAAAAGTAACGATTAAGACCAGAGCCCTCTGATGTGTGGTTTGTCATCAAAAGACATCATTATGTTATGGTCACGACTGCAGCTCATGATTTCTAATGAATTTAAATTATTTGAGTTGTGAATAATAACGGTATATTTAATTAGCATAAAGCCATTTTATTATCTAAGACCGACTTAAATTTATCCCTTAGACAAGCATGCACCTCAGATTTACAAGAATCCCATGGACGACGAAGCTCATAGTTACTAATAAGAATCTTTCAATAAAGTAGGATCAACAGACTCCTTTGACTAAGTAAATCAGGGACCAAAATAACATGGGACGACATAACCATGGTATCTTTCATCCACATTTTCCCCACCAACCGCTTTAATCTCAAGATAATAAATTGATCGACCTAAAACCCTAAGTTTGTTGTTATTATATGTTGAATATGTAGTGTTTAATGAATAACCTTAATCAAAAGTGTTCTCCCATTACCACCGTTACTATGAGGGGTAACTAATCATAGAGGCTTGCATCCATAGAAAACCTCAAATCCTAGATCAAAAAGCCATCATAAAATGAGGGTAAAATCTCTAATTATTGTATTTCTAAAGTCTAATCTGTCTAATAAAAATTTCACCTAGAATATCAAATACAAAATTATCAACGATGAGGGTTCGGGGCATCGAATTTTCGAAGCCCCAAAAGTACCCTCAACAAATAAAAATCAATAATTTATCAGTAAAATTTTAATTGCATGATTATTTTAAGATGAAATGTTGATGTACATCTGAACGAGCACACCATCGAATGCACTGCAAGTGATGAGCACTATAAATTTTACGATTGTATTTATTTTTATTTTGTTTATTCAGTGTTGAGCATGTCGATAATGACAACTCCCATAAGAGTGTGTTGTATTCTCTCGTATTTTGAATATTCTATTAGATTTAGTTCATAGCTACAAGATTTAATTCAATTATTGAATTCCAATTCAACATAGCTAAATTTCATAATCAAACCAACAACTACTATGAACTGAATTTAAAGGGTACTTTCTGCTTCTCTTGACTAAATTATTTATGTTGCACCTGCACCTAAAAATTAGACTTTAAACAGGGAACTGTATTTTTTATGAAATGACTTGATGTTGTTGGAATTCTTGATGTATTGAAACCTATTGTGTTTGAATAGATTTTCACAAATTCTGAGAAAATTCTTATTTTGGGTTGTAGACTATAAATAAGATAATTGAGACATGTAAAAAATATTTAGCATTGAGTATAATAAGCATTCTAATTTTCTTCAACTCTTACATGTGTGTTTGTCGGATGTGTATCCTTCAAGTGCTTTGCAGTTGTTAAAAACTACTTTTGAGAGCAATTCTTGTTGTATGAGTGTGAGTCCCAGTTCTATGTTTAGGTAATTTGTATCCTTATTCTCATTTAATTTGTTTATTTTTAAGTTTATGTGCATTACTAGAATTTTGTAAAGCATGAAACGTATAGGATTTTCTTTCTCAATTGTGTTGATTGTTGCTCAAATTTTGAGCTGATTCAATATTTTTCTTAAAAATTTTCAGATTTTTACGGCAATTAAATTATTGTTTGAAATAGATAAACGGGATTATAATAGATCATATTATACTCTGTTATGTTGCCCTACATTTTACTATACTCTAATAAGATATCTAACAATGTATCATATATCAATATATGTTGAAGCTCTTATTATAGCGTAAGTCAAATCAATCAAGAAAACCAACACCATATCTTTGAATTTATTTGAAGTGATGGGAGAAATTCAGGAGGCATATTTTAACTAAATTTCCCTTAACGTTATATTATGTTTTATATAGATCCAAAGTTGCAGTTTGCAATGAACACAAGCCCCCATAGTTAATGTAAGAGAATATTATATATGATTTTATATTATATCATATGTCATATCAATTAAGAAAAACCGGCACCTTATCTTTGACTTTATTTAATGTAATGGAGAAGCTCAGCAATAGTTTTTGCTTGAGGTAGACAGTTTATTAAAATACATTTCCCCTAATGTTATATCAGAGTTTATTCAAAATTTAAGATTGTAGTTTCCTATAGACATAAGTTCCTATAGTTTATTAACTCTTGATATGAATAAAACAAGTGCAATTTTCCTGCACTTTAATCTATGTTTATGGCATATTTTATGACCATATGACATTTGGGAAAAGTATTTTTGTTATGTTGTGCAGGTTATATGATTTAAGCCACTTGGGGGAGAAAACGAGGCAAATTGATAGCAAAAGGAGTAATATCAAACGGATGCACCCATGCCCATGGTGCAGCGCACCCCCGTCAGGATACCAAAAAAGAGTGCACTCGCACTCAGTTCAAGTGCACCTGTGCCAGGACCAATCTAGGATAGTTGCAAGACATAGCATGCGGCATACCCGTGCCACAATCAAGGCCCGTCCGTGCCACGGAGCCAACATCCCCACGCCTTGCAAGCAATATAAGGCCCAACGCCCCAACGCCATGTACATTACGCACCTGCGCCTGCTTCTCTCTTAGCTAGAGCACCAGCGCAGCCTGCTCAGCGCACCCATGCCGGACACAATCCAGATATAGCGCACCAGTGCTAGGCACAGGTGCGGACACGCCCAATACGCAGATTATAAATTTGGGAGGATTTCTTGCCTTTGGGAAGAGCTTGGGCTATAAATACATGCCTTAAAATAATGGGGACATCTTTAGACAACTGGAGGCTAAGGTTTCTAGTGAGAAGAGTTTCTTTGAGTGCCTTATAGGTTTCTCTCTTCCTCCTTGAAGGGAGAAGCCCTTAGGGTGATTTCTTTGTATGTTTTTGATATTTTTGAGAGGGATTTATAAAAGAGGGATTGCAGCTGTTGTGCAAGAGGTTATTCCTAAAGCATATTCATTGTAAGGCGAGGATCGATGTTGTGATGGAGAGCAAAACTTTTTGTATGTTTTTATTTCCATCTATGTATTGGTTTTCAATGATTTCAATGACCCGTTTTGCTTTTTCGCCGCATGTCTTGTAGCTAAATTTCCTTCATGCTTCTTTGACGTTAGGATAGTAGTTTTCATGATTTTTCCAGCATGTAATTTCCTTGTAACATTTACTGCGCTTTTCGAGTAAGCAAGTTGTTGGATTAATATTTTGAACTTTGTTTACTTCTTATCTCGTTCGTTAGAAAGTTTAAACTATTTGTGATCTTGGACTTCTACCCATAAACAAATAAGTTAACTCACCAAAATCTAGTAAAATAAGCATATTAACATTAGGGCTTTCCAACCTAGATGGGGGATATGAAAAAATCCTGGGAAACATTGTATGGTTAAGCGCAACTTAACTGTAATATGAATTTCGACTTTTCTTTAAAAGAACTGTTATCCCTGACTGACAATTATCATGTAGAGGAATCACTTGAAAAACCACAAAAACACGCAACACTTGTATCACAAAAACACAAGAGTTTATTTGTTTGAAGAACACCTAAACTTAGTACTTCCGGTGTTTTCTGATCTTGCTTTGTTTTCTTTTCTGATTTGCTTAGGATAGTAAGATTTGAAACTCGCAATTGTGATCAAATCAAACTAGCTCCTCTAAATTAGTAAACTAGATATTCATCAGTCGAGATTGAACTTAAACCTTTCCTCATGAGACCAACACGTGGACTTGTAAAATCACATATTACTTGACACGTATACTTACGTGCTTCATCACTTGCCTCATTGCAACTTTTTGGCCATCAACTCTCTGGCTTGCAAGAAAACACTCTTAATTGCAGAGGTTATGTAGCTGGATTGTGAATTTTTAGATGTTTTTATTTTGAATCTAAAGTTAGACTACGTTAATAATCTTAGACCCTTAATCATCCAACATTACATCTCACACAACAATTTCACTCATTATGATGGGTTCTATCTCATAGTAATATCATTTCAACAAGAAGTTAATTGAGTCAAAACTTTTAACAACATAAACAATGTTAAATCTTAAATATAGTTTAACTACCACCTCAAAAGATATCTATGTTAGAAAGAAAGAAAGGAATTTCACCATGCTATTTAAAAGATAAGCAAAAAAATTGAATGATGAAGGAACATAAAAAAATAATAAAAACACAACAAAAGAAGCTATATGCATACCTTACTTTTCTTTATTTCTTCCATCAAGCGATCTCTCTGCAAAAAAAAGAACGCATGTGGAACCATGATATTACTTAAAATACTTTAAAAAAAGTTATTACACCATTCCAATATATGTGATTCAAAAAGGCTACAAGCGTACACACAAAATATGCTATAAACAGCAGGATCCATCAGTGGATAGTCTCCACATGGTTTTTTCATGGTACCAAAGCCATTAGCTTTAATGCCACTAAAAAGATTTTGGTTAACATCATAGAAAACTATATGTATATGAATAGCCGTTAAACTATAAAAAAGACACAATGCAATACTAGTCATGGAGTTTTGGACTATAAACATAATAAATAAAATTTTAGCAAAGAGAACTGCCTATTGGTGCCAAGGACCCAAAATCTAGATACAATGTGCCAATGGTTGGCGTTAGACAAACAAGTGCGATTATCCATCCAGGTATCATTTAGTAAAGACATTACAATGAAAATTTGGGCTTTTAAATATCATGCTAGGAAAACAAAAATATTAATATCATGGATACTCATATCTTAGAACGTATATCGTGTCCATGTTATTCTCCAACAATCCAAATATTTTCTTAGTAATTCTTCACACTTCTACTTTGAAACCTCCAAGAAAAAACTGAGATAACTCTGCCCGGTAATATGTTGCTGCTCATTCCAAAGTAGGTAGAATTTCGGCAAACTTCTCAATATTTATCCCGAAATTACAAGTTGGGTACTAAACAAAGCAGTTCAAAAGTTAGAGTATCTACCACCTCAATCTTAGCAGGTTTTGCTAAGCAAAAGCAAGCTATTTGCAAAAATTTTCCAAGTTTCTGAAGTTGTAATCATTGTTACAATGTTGCGGAGAGATTAAGTGTCGGGTGAAGTCGAATTGCCCTTGCTTAAATAATGTAGTACGATCATCTCAAACGGACATCATATATGTGCTGAGGTAAATAAATGACTTGAATATTTAGAGAAACAGCTTAGATAGCATAAGGATTGAGCATAAATTTCTCCTAAACTGTCAGATCCTGATAAGTTCCCCAACAGCGACGAAGGAACAAGGCATCTCCTCATTTATCTCAAATCACAAGAGCCTCTACAAATGGCAATCATGGCCTCAACTCCAGGACGTTATATGTGGAAATGATAGGCAATTCTGTGAAGGCTCGTGGAAATGCTAGACAATTCAATTAAGCGGCTGATGGCAAAAACCAAACATGGAAGAACAAACAAAACCCAGGTAGAGAGGTGAAAGATTGAGAGAGTCTAGTATCTATAGACACATACCTCAATATCAACATGGCCAGGGCGCATTGGACTTATTTGCTGCTAATATTTTTTTAAGCAGTACATCTTTGTGCCTTGTTGTTTGGGAGAACCACTTAATAATCCTAGAATGCCTTAAAAGTTTTATCTTTCATTTACTCTATAAAACAAATCATTAAGTGAATGAATAACCAGTAAAAATATGCCAAACATGCATCTTCTCCATGATATACTAAACGTTTCAAAAACTAGACCTAACCTGATTCATGTCCGTAAAGGTGGCTCACATTTCCCTTATACAATACTCTATACTAGCAGATGCAATCAGTTCACGTTAATGAAAGTTTAAACTTATTTTTCCCTTTGCTTATGAAGGAAGAACAAACTCTATAAGCCAAGACAACTAAAAGTTCCTTGATTTACTATTAAATTAAAAATCAATTCATAGGGATCCTGACAAATAATCAAAGGCTCCAACTTTGAGACCACAAGAAATGATACAAGAGGAATCAATAACCCCTTATCTATCATCAGTTCTAATTTCACCACTCAAAACCTTAATCAAGCACTGTGGCTTCTTTTGAGGATTGCAACCCTCATATGAAAAGCTAACATGCTTTCTTTCTTTAATTGTGTTTAACAGCGATTCAAATCTCAAAGACAACATTACCTTTTAAAACCCTACAGACATAGCAATCATTACTTGCACAACCAGTAATTGATGTATTGAAGAAGTCAAATTTAAGCCTCATAGCAAGGGCAACAGCTTTGATAGGACATTTATTGATGGCTAGCAAGTGAAATAGCAAGAGAGTTCTCCCTTAAGTCTTCCAAACCAAGTTTAAACACACCCAAAACTCTAAGTGAAATATTTCCCCTTAGGCTTTACAACTAAAAGCATGAGGGAGGAAACTGTTTCTACAACGAACCTCAAATGCTTGAGACTTTACCGATCATTGACATCAAACTACATCACTCCTGATAGAATCCAATCAGCTCAACAGCAGATCCAAACTTCATTATATCAGGCCAAGTGAAGGGAGAATCTTTTCATTGCAGTATTTTAGACAAGAAAAGCTCCACTCTCACCATACTCTTGAGCTCTTAAATTCCAAACTGGTCCAAAGGGAGTCTATGTCGCCTCCCCCGCTACACATTCTAGCTGGCCACTCTCATTGGGCATCTCTGGAAGGAGCTTCAACATCTTTTCAAAGAGACGCTTAGCTCCGCATGGAAAACAGCTTCGCCATGATAAGAGAAATCTTTTGCAAATCAGTTGCTTTGTCATCTGACCCCAAATAGGATTGAAATGCCTTCAATCAATCCTTATAAAGTGTCCTTGAGCTCTAATGAGCATGTCAAAATAAAATCTTTCTCAAGCTTCCCTTCAGCATAAGGGAAATGTGAAGTCCCAGTTCTACTCTCACCCACAATAGTTTGTAATAACTTTCAACAAAGGAGGGTAACTTTTTGTCATTAATCTATCAAAAAACAACATATCATCAACGATCATTACAATATTTTTGGGATTTATCAAAGGGAAGCAGAGTTGCTCCATGACCGCTTCTTTATTGAACTTCTAGGTAAATTATTTCAAGGTGGAATTTAACATTGAATTATTTTTCACTCTTTTAGTGGGAAATTGTTTGATCCTATCTTGTGATCATCCAACCTTTATTTCTTACTAGATTAGATCGATACATCAGACGATATCTTCTACCCTTCCAGAATATGCAATAAGGCATTGCTTATTACCTCAAATATGAGTTAATTGTCAAATCTTTAATTGATGACAAGAACCAAGAAAATACCAACAGTACATGAGTACTAAAAGGAATATTAGCTCACTAGAAATGTCGGTGCATGCTACTCAATGACTTTGACTCCACCCAATATTTGTTACAAAAAAGGCGATCAAGAGCATCGCGTAGAATCTTTCACATGCATAGAGCGAGTATAAGACTTAATGATGAAGCTAAGGACTCAGCCAAAAGCAACTAATGAGTGAGACATGACAATCTTTTAACCCATCAAAATGCATGAAACATTAACAATGCTTCTATCAGTCGCGAAAAGTCCCATCTAAGAGGAAGAATCACTTTGTGTTCATGTGGCACTAAATAAACATGAATAATCTTTTGTGTTGTGTAATTAAAGTCATAATACACCCTCATGGCCTCTACTGTTCTCCCCTTCAGCATCTAGAGTGATCTCCTCCTTCATTATTTCCGAATGCTGCCATCACTACTCAATAAGTCATCTTGACTTGAAGCCAAAGCAGTCAACAAAGTTGTCAATGGTTATTGTCACTTCATTGTCACTAAAGGGATGAAAGAGTTAAATCAACAAAAGATTGGCTCAATCATCCATAATTGTTCAAGTCCATCAGCAGGTCAATATAAATCTAGACCGAAAAAATTAACATTGTTCAATTCACTTCCTTAAGATGCATGCCAATCCTCAAATGAAGATTGCAAGTATCCCAAAAAAAATAGCCAACCTTACATGCTTCAAATGCATCATGGTGTTCCCTACATTAAGAATTAAGGAGATCTAATTAGTATTCTGAAGTGCTTGAAAGCTGCATTTTTAAGTTGTTTCCACTAAAATAATCAAAATCAATAAGGCCCAAATAAAATGACATCTACGCCAATAAATTTCATTAATGCTAGGACCGCTCCTAGCAAAGGTTCTAAATAGGTGTGTAGATAACCTTTAGTTGTTTTTTTTTTCCTCAATCTCACTCCCTGTGCACTCTAGTACTAAAATGCTCAACATTTAAAAAACCTGAGCTCAATCACTTTATACCTTAAATAGAGGAAAATGATAACTGATTCACAAAAGTCCACCCTTAAATTTGGCTAACCTGAATTCTTAACTAGCATAGTTCTTAACTTGAGCATCATATGTTTTCTAAGAAAGTTTAAGCCCTTGGAGTCTTACTTACTTATTTTGATTACAAACATCCTCTAAATTCAAAAGATAAAAAATCACACGTCCTAGAGTTGAAGGCATGATTAATGCAGTATATTTTAAAGCACAAAAGTTTGTTAGAGGCTCACACAACAATACCATCATCATTTTTATATTAATTTTTACAAAAACTCAAACAGTTACTTGATATTTCGAAGCTACTAACTTCTACTATACCATTATAAAACTTTTATAAAATAGATAAATTAGGTAGAAGCTTTAACAACTAACCAAACACAAGCATACACATTGACACACATACAACTAATATTGATTTCAGGTAATTCCTAAAACTCACCTCCAATCTAAGAATTTCATTTTTTTCCCGTAAAGAGAGCACTTCCTGAAAAGAAAAAAAAAACAAAACAAAACAGTTCCTCAAATTATATCTCAAAAAAATACACAAACTAAAATTCAAGCTTCCAATGAAATTTAACCTTCTCTAGGTCAGCATCAGAGACTGCAATTAGCGGAGCATATAAGTTAATCATCTCAGTTTGCTTGAACCTTGCACTACATTGAGGGCACTGCAAAATAAACCATTCAAGCCAAATTAAAAATTATCAGTGTTTTCTAAATATTCTACAAAGTGGCCTCAGATTAAACCAAACCCACTTCAGTGATATCTACATACCTTAGCTACATTCTTCTTGCATCGTTTCATCCATCTTTCTAAGCAAGATCGACCATAAACATGTCCACAAGGAATGCAACTACAAGAAATAGGTGTCAAAAACTACAGCAAAAAAAACTTATAAATAGATAGCAAACAATACAAGAAAAAGAAAAAAGTCTAAGTCGTTGGCCCAACATTAGAGAGGAAACAGAATATGCATCTAAATTTTTTACTAACTCGATGATCATCTCTTCAAATTACCATGTCGTACTATTTATAAAAAGAACAAATTCTAAATGCCCCTAATTTATAAGAAATGAAAATTTCTGATAAAAATCATGGTTTAACATGCACAAATGAAACAGTGACAAACAAAAAGAAAATATATTTCAAACTCCATAAGGATACAAATGCAAATTGAATAAATACTCTTTAAGCATGAACATTATGACAAATGGATTTGACTATGAATGCCGTATTGAAATTAAAGAGTAGAAAATTTTGGAACCCAATGATCTCGACTATAACAATGTTCAAAAAAAAAAATCAAAAGTTTAGTTATAAGCCATCAGGTACCAATTCCCAAGCTGGCATGAAAAAGTTTTAGGACAGATTATAGAATATGTAAACAAAAATTTGTAAGACATTTGCCAAAGTTTTTAACTTGAAATTTACTTTCTTTTGCGTTTTACTTCGAAGCAGCACACTATGACCAAACCTATTTATGTCAAGAAATAAGCAAGGATTTTTTAGGACATCATTTGAAGAGACATCAGATATTAACCCATTTGTAGTGGCTAACCAGGACTTGCAAATATAAAAATAAAATAAAAGATAAAAAATAACAAAAACCTCTTAGATCACATCAGTGTAGATGAGAGTAGGTTTGCCCATATATGTGAATGGATATTTATGAAAAAGTTATATTGGATATGATGGAAAAATAATGGAAAATGGTTATTTGATACGAAGGAAAGAACTCTATATCATTTAGCCCAACAACAACAATTGTAAGAAAATAAGAATGGTGAATAGCTAGAGGTGCAGCTTCAAAAAAGAGAAGGCTTAAAATCAAAAGCTAAAATAGTAATTGTAGCATGATCTCAATACACGGCATAAAAGGTGAAAGAAAGGGTAGAAATCTACATCAAGCTATGGTAAAACTGGAGAGGACAGCATGATATCCCTACATGCAAAAAGGATCAAGAATGATAGCCCTAAAGCAGCCCAAGTGTAGGAAAAACCAGGTGTTCACATCATATTGATGTCATGACGCATCTAACATATCTAAAATAGTATGTTACGGCATATATGGATTTGAGTTTCTGATTTGAAGGCCTTCTATCCCCACAAGTCATTTGCTCTTCATTAAAACGTAACGTTAAGGATCGTATTGATATATGTTATGGAAGAGTGTAGAAGGCTTAGGATATGCTGAAGAACCACCCTAGGGTCTTACCCTTAGGTGTGGGTAGGTTCGATTGGGGCTATGCAATAATGCCAAAATATAGCAATAAGAAAAAGATGCATAAGATTAGGAGCTAAATCTGCATGCACTAATGCCAAAATATAGCAGCAATTGTGAATCTTCAACGGTGCACAGGTGGTCTAACTCGGCCAAGCCGAGCTGAGCGTAAATCCAAGAGAGCTTGTAGTGCGAGTTAGAAAGCAGAGTATTTTGAGAATATGTCTGTCAAAGAACGTGTCTTATAGTGACTAGTTTGATGTAAAATAAATGTAAAAGATGCATAAGATTATTAAAATGTTATATCTTATTAAGCAAATTATTAATTAGGAACTTTAAATGTGGTTAGATTTTATTTTCCTAATATTAAATTGCTCGATAAAAGAAACTTCCCGAAGAGAAGTGCGAACTAAACATGTAATTCATAGGAGGGGGCATAATGGAGTTAATTGAGGAGTTGTTTGGTTTGCTGAAAAAAAATGCAGTGTAAAAATAATGTATTGTATTTGGAATATTTTAAAATTGTTTGGTCCAGTGTAAATAAAAATAGGACTTCATATTTTCTTATTTGGTTTGTAGAAAAATGAAACATGCCCAGCAGCAACCGGCGACAGCGAGTGTTGGGCTAGTGGGCTAGCAGTGCCGACAGTGAGTTCGACCGTAGAGGGTAGCAGGTAACTAGTGGCAGGTGGGGGAGGGTAGTCAATTGGCAGGATGGCAATGGCAGCGGCGGGTAGCAGGCAGGAGATGGCCAGAAGCAATAGGTAGGTGGCATGCAATGATGGTGAACAACACTTTGCACAAAACAGTGTAGTATAATTCACTTAAATTCAATGCATTCTAAAAAAGTTGAAAAATGAACTAGAGAAAAATGCAATGCACTAATTTTGCATTGAATCAAACAGCCCCTTGTCGGCGCTTAAAAGGGGAAAGTTATGTTTGGGGATCGCCCGTAAGAAGCTGTCGGCCGCCGGAATCGAAATCCCGTCGCCCGCTTCGGAAGGACTTTTTAATTTACGTATATATATATATAT